>CAXAKS010000006.1:0-281131 GCA_963969495.1 Ceratothoa steindachneri | reverse complement strand
TCCAACCCGCTTCCTACACTAATCCGGACTTGAGAAATCGAAGGAGAATGAAACGGATTGTATATACAGTCCCTTTACTTACAAAAAAAATGTACAAAATATCTACAATAGAGAGGGGCGATTATATTGGAGATCTCGTTACTATTCACAAAAATACAAAAAAAAATCCTATATATATGAAATCAGAAAAAATAATTAAGTCCCACTTATAAATATTATTAATCGATCCTAAGAACAATTAAAAAATGAAACAAGCAACCAAAAAAATCCGGACTACAACAGTCAATAAATAGTTAACAAACAAAGGCCTCACGTGGTACAAAGAGGGATGGGGGACGTCCAGCCACCTGCCACTCGAGTTAGCAAAATGCCTATGACTTCCTAACAATTGGCACCGCTGCGCTTGATGGAAGAGAAGTGATCTTATCACTCTTGCCTGGCTATTCTAAGCCCTCTTTCCTTAACAATACTAATAGGGCTCTTCGTTAAACTTACTTAAGACAAAGTAATATTTTGTTTGCTATATAAAGATGTGCTAGACTAAGTCCTTTCCAGAATATGGCGACTGGAAAGAAAAAAAAAACATAGTAATTTATTTTATACATAAAATAAACAAAAACAAACAAACAAACCCATTCCCATTCACACACACACATTCTTACAGAGGGAGGGAGAGGGTATTTGAGAAAAGGGGTGGGAGAATGGCCCTTTTTACACACACTCACATTCGCTCCACCACACCCCTCCTCCCTTAAGCCATTCGACCACAGTCACTCACAATACACTCTCAATCCTTACTCACAGTACCTTTTATACTCAATCGCACCCTTCTGCACCCATTCACACTCGTCTACTGGTCCCTGGCTACGCGTAGCAATCAGTCGGGGTTGTTCATCAGTCTTTCTGTCAGTCTCATCATCACTATTAATCATCTCGTCAACCATACTCTTAGCCCTCATTACCAGTTCTCCCATCTCACGACAGAATTCTTTCATACTCTTCCGTTCAGAACCTTCACTCTTCATACCCCCATTCATCAGCTCCTCACTCACAGCTCTCATCCAACTCAAGGTACACTCTTGCGAAACAGACAGGTCACTCATATCCCCTGTATTCTCAACAGGCATACCAGAAACCCCTTCGACTGGTTCCCACCAGAAACCTGAAAAATCAGCCACTTCATCATTCACTACATCAAACTCACCCCTAGCCTTACCATTCATAAAACCCGAAAAATCAGCCACACTAGGTTCATTCAGCCCAAACACACTATCATTCATACTGTTCCCAAAACCAGAAAAATCAGGCACAGGCAGCTCACTCACTCGTCTACTTATACCAACCAAATCACTCACCTGTTTACGCAAAAACTCGATCTCCCTTTCAAGATCCCCCATACCAGAAAGACTCTGCTCAGACTTACTTTCATTCATACTTGCATTCTTCCTTTCACTCTTCTTTGTACGCTTTTTACTCATCGAGACCAAGACAAGCTCTTTCTCAGACAGATCCATACTACCACATTCCTTCTCATCATCATGCACTTTACCCTTCTCTTTGCACAATTCATGCACCGGATGGCTCACCATGTAGTCAGCAGGTTCTCTCCATCTCCTTAACTGAATCTGATGAGCCTGCACTCTCTCAGTCATACCGTCATTCAAACTCTCCAAAACATACGTCACCCCATTTTCCCAAACTCTCACAACTCTATAAGGTCCATCAAACTTCTCACTCATCTTTGACACATTCAACCTACCCTTCACTTCTTTCACCTGCAATACTTTCGCACCTAATTCAAATGAACGGAATCTTTCATGTGCTTCACACCATACACTCTGCTCACTTTCACTCAAACGAAACCTATCTTTCACTCGCCTTTCAAAATTCATCATAAACTGACATGGGGACATTCCAGTTGCACTATGCACAGTTGAATTATACGCCCACAACACTCTCCCCAGACATACATACCAGTCATTCACTGTCGTACTCATCATTCTCAACATATCACACAAGGTTCTTATAGTACATTCAGCCAATCCATTTGAAGACGGTACATACGGAGTTGTTCTCACATCCTCCACACCATTCTCTCTCAACATTTGCTCAAACACTTCTCCTACAAATTCAGGCCCATTATCATTCAGACATCTTCTAGGCTTCCATACACACATAGGAAAAAACAACTGCTCAACCACACGCGCAACAGTTGCACTCCTTTTATCTCTCACAGGCGCTGCATACACAAACTTACTTTTAGGATCAACCATAACAACCATACCAACATTCCCAGCACTCGTACGCGGCAAAGACACACAATCAATCACTACCAATTCAAACGGTTCTTTCACATCAACTTTCAACATCGGTGGTTTCACTTGCACACCTTGCACCTTTCGCTTCTGACACCTTTCACACGTAGTTGCAACATCATTCACAACAGTTCTCACAAACGGATGGAACACACGCTCCTTCATACACTCCCACAGCTTAAACTTACCCATATGCCCATAATTATCATGCACAACCTTCACCAGACCAATCATACCAACTAAGGACATCACAGGTACATACATATCATCACCACCCTTCACATGCCTCACAAAATATACAACATCCATACAAACAACAAAATCCTTAGCATACCTTTTAAAATCACTTAAACACTCTGGCCATTCATTCAAATCAACACGCGTCATTACACACCTCTTCAACTCACTAACAAAAGGACACATCTCTTGCATCTCTAGAATATCATCATCACTTAAAATCTCATTCTCATCATCCATGACCAACTCAATCATTCCACAAAATTTGACAACATTCTTCGCACACTCATTCAACTTCATCACCTCACATTCACCTTTCATAAGACAATCCTTATCAGCATCCAAAGACAAAACATTCAATCTCATTAAGTCTACACCAAGCAAGAAACAACACGGCATTTGCTCATCTTTCAGAATCACAAAGTCATGCTTCACATTCACACCATTCCCTAAACTCACTTTCAGATTAACCTGTTCCCATGCCACTATCATGCCATTCCCTAATCCACTTATCCGTAACTTTACAGGTTTATGCTCGCAACATCTAAACTCATCATACTTACTCAGAATCCTCTCATTCACTAAAGACACTTGCGCTCCAGTATCAATCAAACCACAGAACAACCTTTCACCAACTTTCACTCTTGCTTCCATCATATCAGGTCCACCATGTTCGCAATTCACAGAAGGAACAAGCACACCACCATCAGCACTGATATCCACACTGTCATCAACTCTCATATCATCACTCATCACACACTCATCTTCATCCAGACAATCATTCTTCTCTCTTATATATGAACACTTTTCAATCACTCAATTGTAGTGCACACCGCTCAAACATAGCAGATGTACCACATTAGGATTCAAACCCTTCATCTTCTCATCCTTGTACACAATCGGCCTCTCACCACCAAGGTGCACATAAACAATCACTCCATACAAACGACTCACTACAATCAACACTTCCTGAAATGGCGGGACCCCTTGCATACACATTGCTCTCAATTCTTTCATGAAGTTCCGCACCTTTGCCATACCAATGCTTTCAGTCTTCCTACATACTTCACTCATTACCTCCTTCCTTAAATCATCCACACTATCGGGCACTCTCACGTCTACTCCATCACTCTCTGAAATCTTGCAAACCATTCCATACACTCTCAAACAAGGAATCACCACCACCCTTACTCTCTTTTCCATTCATAATCCCTTTCGGCAAATACTCAGGATCACTCATTACACACACATTTTCATCATTCGTACCAGGATGCCTTGACATCAAATCAGCCACTCCATTCCGTTCACCAGGCACATACTCAATCACATAGTCAAAGTCACTCAAATCTTCCAAAGTCCTTGCAATCCTACTATCAGCCCACTTCATACGCTGCAGATACACAAGAGGTTAATGATCTGTTTTGATCACAAACCTCACACCATACAAAAACGGACGCAACACTTTCAAACAATATCTTATCGCAGCCAACTCTTGTTCCACAGTCGAATACTTTCGTTCTGCAACATTCATAGCCTTGGATACATACCCAATTATTCGCCTGACATTCTCTCCATTCAAACGCTGCTCTTGCATCAGAAAACCTCCCATACAATACCCACTCGCATCTGTATACAATTCAAGCATTTTAGCATTCACACTATAATCCGGGTAAGCCAATTCAACATCTTCAGCCGCTGCCTCTTTCAGTCTCTCATATGCCTCATTCATCTTATCATTCCACTTGACAACCGTACTACCTTTCTTGCCCATCCACTCAGTCAGAGGCTTACTCACACCAGAACAATCACGTATAAACTTTCGCTGGAACTCAATCAAACCCAAAAACGACTTCAGCTGCTTCACAGTCACCGGTTTCGGAAACATCGCACCTTCTCAACATACCTCGGTGATTTTCGCAACTCATTCTCACTCACCATATGCCCAAGGAATTTCACTTCTTTCGCAAACCATTCACACTTCGCCACTTTCACCTTCACACCAACACTCGCCAACGTTCTCAACACATCATTCACCAATCTCATATGCTCCTCAAAAGTCTCAGTCATAATCAAAATATCATCTATAAACGCAATCACATTCTTACTCGCAAACTTACTCAACACAACATTCATTGCCCGCTGGAAGGCTCCGGGAGCATTGGCCAACCCAAAGCTGAGGTTCCGAAACTGGTAATGCTTCTTTGTGGAAGAGAAGGCAGTTACCGGCCGGCTCTCCTCAGCAATGGGCATCTGGTAATACCCCCGTACCAGATCCAGCTTCGTCAACCACTCCATTCCATGCATACTACAGTGGCGGCAACAAAAAAAGTGACATTGAATATTGGCAATAGAAATCGATACATAAAATCGCTTTCACGATTTTACTTGCCAACAAGCCAATGAAAAGGGGCAGGGCTTATGCCACGAGTGGATGACTCTCCTGAGCTAAGACAACAGAACTGCGCTTTATTGGAACTCACTGTCTCGTTTGAGCTCGTACAGTGAGGTTTTGGTGTACAACGCTCCAGCGTGCTGATTTCCTGCATTCGTGCCTACATTTGACGTGCTATAACTTCTGTGCAAGTGGATACAATGGGGCGGAAAAAGCTTTCTATGACAGAGAAAAGCCGTGCCTTGACCCTATTAGAGCAGGGAAAGTCTTTTATTGATGTAGCAGCAGATTTAGGAACCTCAAGAAATACGATTTATCGCCTAAAACGGGCAGCTGAGTTATTGCCACCAGGTACCATACCAAAGAGGAAGGAGGGCACTGGTGCAGCTAGGAAGACATCTCCAAGGACTGATAATATCCTAAGGCGTGAAGTGATGTCAGACCCTTCTGTAACCTCCGCTTCAATCAAGAAAAAACACCCAGACCTTCTCCAGAACGTCGCCCTCAGGACCATCCATCATCGCTTACAGAAGGACTTAGGCCTACCGGCTCGCCGCGCTGCCAAGAAGCCACTTCTTACCAAGGCTATGAAGATGAAAAGGCTCAAATTTTGCAAGACCTATAAACATTGGACAGCTGCCTATTGGAAGAAGGTGATGTTCAGTGATGAGAGCACCTTTAGGCTGGTCAGAGGAGAGTCAAAGATCGTGCGTCGTCCCAGCAATGTGTCTCGGTATGACCCAAAATATACCGTGAAAACTGTGAAGCACCCTGATAGTGTGATGGTGTGGGGTGCCTTTAGTGGAAACAAGGGCAGAGGAGGTCTGTACTTCCTTCCCAAGAATGTAACCATGAGGGGGACTAACTATCTCAGAGTTTTGAAGCAGCACATGCTGCCATTTTGGGAAATTCATCGGTGTGAATTTTTCATGCATGATGGTGCCCCTGCTCACAGGTCCCAGTTAGTAAAAAGGTTCTTCAATGATAATAATATTAGTGTTTTGGAGTGGCCTGGTAATTCCCCGGACCTAAATCCTATTGAGAATGCTTGGAATCTGATGAAATCCAAAGTTCAAGAGACAGCATCCGGCAGCATCAAGGACCTGATAGAATCACTGAAGAAGATCTGGGTTACGATCGACCCCACCTACTTCGCAAACCTCGCTGAATCAATGCCCAATCGACTCAGAATGGTCATCAAGTGCAAGGGCAACATGACCAAGTATTAACTTTCATGAAATATTCATAATAAAATATGTAAGTTACATTTTTCTGTTTCATTTTCCCCGAATTGTCACATGTCACTTTTTCTGTTGCCGCCACTGTATACACACACTCAGATACCACACGCACCGGAAACCTTTCTTTCACACTCCTTTCATTCACCTTTCGATAATCCACACACAAACGCAATTTTCCATCCGGCTTACGTACAGGTACAATTGGACAATTCCATGCACTCTCGCTCTCTTCAATCACCCCCAATTGCTCTAATTCTACACACTGCTCCTCAATCTCATCAGCAACCGGACGTGGGAAATGCCTCGGCCGCTGATAGATTGGGGAGTCCTCCTTCAGGACAATCTTGAATTCCGGAAGTTTTGCAACCCCGAAATCATGATCACCCTTACTGAGGGCTCCCTTTCGTTCAAATATCATTCGATACACATCCTCCCTTTCATACTCAGTTAAACATCCATCCAATTCCACCATGCTCTTCACTTCATTATACGTCCATTCACACGTCTTTTCACCTGCAACATTCACCCTGACATCCATACTATCATCCATACCTACCTCATTGACAGTGGAGAGGTGACCCAGTACATCTCCGACTTGGATTCCCCTCACCTGCCCGTTCACACTGGGGTCCGCCTGCACACATACAAAAGGATCATTCATTCTCATCAAGCCATCAAACACACAAGCAACACGCCTTACCTTATAACACGCATCCTTTCCTTCCAATAGCACAGTGTTCTCACCCACATTCAAACTAACATCATTACTCCAACTCACTCTAACAGACACCCTTTCACCCTTCACAAGCCTTACATTCTCGATAGCAGTCCCCTCAATACCAGTAAACACACTCCTCAAAACGCTACCATCTTTTCCTACATACAACTTATACACCCCATTTTTACCAATCTTTCTCTCAATCTGATCACTCGCAGGATGCACAACCATACGATTCATTTTCATAAAATCATACCCCAAAATCACACCATACTCACTACTCACCTTATGAATCACCGAGAATTCACATTCATTCATCATCATACCATGCATTCGAACAGCTGACCTCATCATTCCTATCACAGGCACTCTCCTATTACCAATACCTACCAAACTACCCTTGCACTCAGACAGGAGGGCTTTCTCGCTAACCTTGTCATACACATCTTTATACACCAAGCTCGCCTTGCATCCAGAATCTATTAAAGCCAAACACTCAATTCCATTCAATTCCACCTTCACACTCAGACACTCATACTTCCTACCAGACCGCACTTTCACACTAGACAGACTTACCAACACATTACTCACACTCATGCACCCAGAGGATACTTCAGCAGGTACCCTCTTAAAATTCAGTTTCCCGCTTCAGATTTTCCATTCACACCTTGCGCTCTCAGTCTAATCCAACACTTTTCACTCGAATGTCCTTCCATCGCACAATAGCTACATACATTCCTCTGGTCACGACACATCCTTGCATAATGACCAGCCTTTCCACAATTACCACATGCATATTTCATACTTTCCCCAGAAGTTTCTCCACCATTCAACCTCGGACAATCTTTCTTCAAATGGCCTATTTCTTTACACTCAAAGCACTCTTTCACACTTTCCTGGCAATCCTTTATCATATGCCCTTTCTTACCACACCCAAAACATGCACCAGACATCCACCTAAATTCTGCCAACATACGACCTTTCCTTCCACACCGACGACATTCCACAATCTTTCTCCCACCATTCGGTCTCTTGTTTGCTGGGACATACCTCGGTTTCTCTCTTATATATCCGTTCCCACGCTTGAAATTCATCTGCCCCCTTCCATTCGACCACCCTCCATTTACCCATCCATTCTGCCAGCCCAGGAAGTTCGACATCACTCCAGCTGGCACAGCCTTCAGGGCATCCCTGTAGCTGACAAACTGCTGGGGTGGATGAAAGCTCCTGGGCTTCTTACCCCAACATTCACACTGTACCATCCATCCTCTTCTAGATCGCTTTCATCATCAAATCGTCCATCTTCTAACAGTTCCAACACATCCTCCCACATCAACCGTTCACCTGTCAGTCTCATTCTCTCCTTTCTCTTTCCACTCAGCCATTCACTCACCTTTCGCGGGATCGTGTCCAAAAACTTCCTCATCAGTGGTTTACATTCATTTACATCATCATCGCCATACCTCTTTCTCGCCATACTCTCAAGCCTATGTGCATACATGTTCACACTTTCACTCCTCCCCATTCGAGCCTTCTCAAATTCATTCACCCTTTTATACTTCACACTCTCTTTCATTCCTTTCACCTGCCCAATCAATCTCTTCTTCACTACATCGTACTTTGGCTCTCCCACACTCGTTATCACTCGCAAGAACTCCAACACTTTCCCATCCAAACAATCTCCCAGAACACTTACCCAGTGACCCTTGTTCTGCGGGTACTTGAGCTTGCAGTACCGCTCAAAATCCCCGAAGAACTCATCCATACTCTTTCCCCCATGAAATCTAAACTTATCAATCCTTGGCACTTCCCTAATCAAAATTCCTTTCCCCACATTCACTTCACTCTCCGAGGAGCTACTCTCGGTCTCACTCATTCCAATCATATCGTCACTCTCTCCCTCATCTGAGTATAGCGAATCCACACTCTTCTCTCTCGCCTTCCTATCCTTAACCTTAGAACCATGCTTCCTTCCTCTCTTACTTTCCACTCTCTTCCATTCACCCCCTTTCCTACCACTCACAGTATCTTCTTTAGACTCAATCACACTGCCATCCATTCCATTTAGCGGAGTCTCTTCAGTAGGAGCAGGGGTCAGGGTTGTAGGTCCTGGGGCTGGTTCAGCCCCTGTCCTCATGTTATATAGGTCCTGCATCCGTTGGTGAGTCTGATCCTGTCGGTCTCTCATTTCCTTCTTCATCCTATCAGTCTTTTCATTTATACTTTTCATTTCATTCTTCATTCCCTCAATCATTCCCCGCAACATTTCACACTCCTCTTCTTTCTTCCTCAACTCCAGTCTCAATCGCACTACTTCTTCATTCAAAGTTTCAGCCACAGCCATTGTTCCCAAGTTAGTAAAAAGATAGGAGGAGGGAAAAATCAATTAAATTACTTGTCACGCTAATCGGGTATCGACTGCAATCCAACCCGTCACGCTCCCGGTTTCGAAGTCTCACGTCCCTATTCAGGCGCCAAATGTAGCGGGCCGAAAATCTAGACTAACCCCAATCGATCCAACCCGCTTCCTACACTAATCCGGACGTGAGAAATCGAAGGAGAATGAAACGGATTGTATATACAGTCCCTTTACTTACAAAAAAATGTACAATGATAATTACAATAATTTATATTTACAAGGGAAGTATGCACACTTAAAAATGAGGCCAAATCCCCCAATCCAAACAAGATATCAAAAGAATTTTATAACGGGCGAATAGAACAAATTAACTTAAATATATCTACACAACGAAATGAAAAACAACAACAACAACCGAACGAAAAGGGCCACGCGCTATCACTTGTGTGCTGGAGGTAGATGATAGTATGCTAATGCAAAAGGAGGGAGTTTCGTCAGCCAATGCGGGTGGGCAGTTCAGGTGTTTAGCGAGGTATGAAAGCCCTCCGTCTCAGGTTTTGGGCGGAGCACTCGTCTAGAGAACCCCTCTCGCAGTCCGTCCAAGCTTCCACTCTCTGTAGAAGAGATATATCCTGCGTTTATGATCCATTTACTATACATGGAAGGGAAACTAATAATTGGGCATTACCCGAGTAAATTTATCGACTATCTTACCTCTAAATGTATATCCAAACAATTTTCAGCATTAATAGTTCTTTAAATATTTATCTTTAAAACTATTCTTTCAAAATCTAATCTCTGAAAAGAGAATACAAACATCAATAAAATTAAAAACAAAACAAAATTTAAATTCCAGTTATTCACACACACACATTCTTACAGAAGTAGGGAGAGGGTATTGGGAAAAGGGGGTGGGAGAATGGCCCTTCATACACACTCACATTCGCTCCACCACAACGTCTGATTCTGATATACTGGCTTCATTCAACCACTCACAAATTAGTTCAGCTCCAGTGAAAATTTGTAGTAATTCTGATGTAATTTCAAGGCAAAAAGTTATTCAAAATATAAGACACAAAGGAACTATTAATCATATTGACAAATTTATTCAGACAACAAGTGATGAGAAATTTAAAGTGATTTAATGGAAGTGGGCTAAATTTTTCTACAAGGTAAGTTTCTAAATTAAACATGATTGAGAATTGAGTAAATTATGTATTTTTATTATCAATATCTTAGATTATCTGTAGCTGCATTAAAAATCACTAATAGAGTTCTTATTATAAGTTTTGATTTATAGTTCAATTAGAAATTTGATTTGCTTAAAAGATCATTCAAAACTGCAAAGATCAGCATTTTAAAAGCAGAGACTGAGTATGGGGCAATTTTTGTTGGATTTGTGTCAGATAAAGCCAAAATGAAACTCCTTCATATGGTTAGTATTTATTTATTTATTTAAAGCTACTATCATATATACAGGTATAAATTATTACAATTTCATTTATTTATAGATGTAAATATACTTGTGTAATTGCAGATGCTTGTTGACTGGAGGCTGACTATAATAGCATATGGTTGTAGCGCACATTATACATTAAATTTTGTATGAAAAATTGAGTAAAATTCATTATTTTTGTTTATTTCTAGAATCATATTCCTTTTCAAGTTGCTGAAGATGATACATTCCAAAATGCATTAGAAGAAACAAGATGTGGGCTGAAGCACAAACGAGCGCTAACTAGGAAGCACCTTGCTGTTCCACTGCTAAATGAAGCTTATACAGAAGTAAATACAGAAATGAAGATACTATTTAAAAACAAAATGTGTGTCGTTTCACAAAATGGGTGGTCTAATATTCACAATGATCCAATTATTGCCAGTACTATAAGAACATAAGAAAAGAAGGAGACTGCAAAAGACCATTCATGGCCTACACTTGGCAGCTCCTGCTATACATTGTGAAGGAAATTCATATCCACTTGTTTGTGTCTGTGCAGGAGTCAGAGCAAAACTGCAGCCTATTGTTTTGAACTAGCAAAGATCAGCATTTTAAAAGCAGAGACTGAGTATGGAGCAATTGTTGTTGGATTTGTGTCAGATAATAAAGCAAAAATGAAACTCTTTCATAAGGTTAGTATTTCCTAAACAGAGCTAAAATCATTTTCTTTGAAATATTTATTTAGTCAAAGCAACTATCATATATATACGGGTATAAGTTATTATGATTTCATTTATTTATAGATGTAAATATACTTGTGTAATTGCAGGTGCTTGTTGACTGGAGGCTGACTATAATAGCATATGGTTGTAGCGCACATTATTTGAATCTTGTGGAAAGCGTAGCAACTCCAACACCAAGTTTGGCTGCCATAAAGGATGTTCAGAGGTACTTTTGTGAGTACCACCAGCCAACAGGTTGGTTGAAGGAATTGAGTGGTGTCTTACCACAACTTGACAATAAGAACATAAGAAAAGAAGGAGACTGCAAAAGACCATTCATGGCCTACACTTGGCAGCTCCTGTTCCAGTCAACACACAAAAGATTTCTTACCAGAGAAAAGTCATCAACATTGTCACCCTTTAAGGAGTTCGTCAGATCTAATCTACAATATACATAAAATGCATCCAGAGGATTATGTCCATTCATGCAACCGCAAAATATAATCTCCCCACTCCTTAGAAAAATATATACATATGTACATAAAAAAAGTCAGTCCCATCTAGCAGCTTCTTTCTTTCGGTATACTTTCGGTGAATTCTGCCTGTTAATGGCAAGGCTGAAGTCGGCTTCCGCCTAACCCGCTTGATCCCACATTCTCCTCCCTTTCCAGAGTTTGAATTACTTCTGGCAAGGTGTTGTGGTGACGGCTGGGGTATCCTGGTGTTGGTGGATTGTCTTCTAGTCCTTGAAGCCACTTATCCAGATTATTTTTGAAGGCTTCAGGGCTAATTCCACTCAGGTCTCTTAGTTCTTGCGGGAGACAGTTGAATAAGCGGGGCCCATTGTACGTGAAGGAGTTGTGGGCCAGGTTTCTTACTCGCTGTACGGTGCCCTGTACTCCCTTGATGTAACTGAGTCTCCCTTTCCTTGGGTGTTGGTTGGTGACTATGGCCACATTTGGCACTCTGCCTTCCAATATCTTCCACATGTAGATTATTGTGTACCGATCCCGTCTCCTTTGTAATGAGTACAGTTTCAGTTCTCTGAGTCTGTCCCAATAGTTTAAGTGCTGTACCTCTTGGATTCGTGCCGTGTATGATCTTTGGATGCCTTCAAGGGTAGTTATTTCTTGTATTTTATGGGGGGACCAAAGCTGGCAACAGTACTCTAGCCTTGGGAGAACTAGAGACTTCCAGAGTGTTTTAAGGCACTGCCCTTCTCTGGAAGCAAAAGTCCTTAACACCCAACCACTCATGCTCTTTCCTGCTTCAGCTACAGTATTTATGTGGTGGGTAAAAGTAGCATCACTGCTCATGTGGACTCCCAGATCCTTGACATGCTCCTTATCTTCTATCTGCTGTTCATCATATTTGTAGTTGGTGGAGCTCTTGAGTATGTCGTTTCTCCCATATCTTACTAATTCAAATTTTTCTCCATTTAGGAGCATGTTGTTGGTTGATGCCCAGTCCAGTATTCTCTGCAGGTCTTCTTGTACTTTAGCTGCATCTTCTGGGCTTGTTATTTGCCTTTTTATCCTTGTGTCGTCTGCAAAGGAGGATGCTTCGACATGCTCCAGGTTGTTGTCTATATCTCCCACATGTATTATGAACAGGAGTGGACCTAGCACTGAGCCCTGCGGAACACCGCTCCGCACACTGCTAGGTAACGACAGTTCACCTTGCACAGATACCTGCTGGGTCCTCCCAGTTAGGAAACTGTGTAGCCATTTTCCAAGTGAGCCTTCTATTCCAAGGCTTCGTAATTTATGTAATAGGATCCCGTGATCCACTTTGTCGAAGGCCTTTGCAAAATCCAAATATATTACATCGGCATTTTGTCCATCCCGTATGGTTTCTAGAATTCTCTCATAGTGTTGGAGTAGTTGAGACAAACATGAGCGGCCCTGTCTGAAGCCGTGTTGTCCGTCATTGAAGGCTCTCTTTGATTCTATAAATTCAACCATCCTTTTTCTCACTATTCTTTCACAGATCTTGACAAGATGGGATGTCAGGGCTACTGGCCTGTACTTGCTAGCTTGGCCTCTGCTGCCTCCTTTATGAATGGGCGTAATGATAGCCGACTTGAGGGCTACTGGTACAGTACCATTCTGCAGTGAGAGAGACCAGAGCATCTGGAGGGGTTTGGCTAGTTCTTGACTGCAGTTTCTTAGCAGCTGAGAGTGGAAGCCATCTGGTCCAGCCGCTGCATCTGGGGCAATCAATTTAATTGCCTCTATTATGTCCTTCTCCCCAATGTTGATTGATGAGAGTGTGTGAGGAGTACTTGGTCGAGCAGTGAAAAAAGTTCCTGCATCTAATATCCTCTCTTCTTCCCTTGGGTTGCTGAAAACACCTTCATACTGGTTCTTCAGTATGTTAGCCATTTGTTTGGGGTCTGCTGTCGGCTCACCATCCGGTCCGTAGAGAGGTCCCACTGGTGATTTGGTTTTCAGTTTCTTCTTTGCATATGAGAAGAAGTACTTTGGGTTTTCCTTAATTCGGGTTATTGCTTCTCTTTCTTCCCTGCGTTGTTGTTCCTCATGCGACTGTCTTAGTTTTGTTTCAACCTCTTCAATCTGGGACCGTATTCTTCCTTGAAGGGGTGTGTAATTTGTCTTTCTAAGTTTGGTACGAAGTGAGTGTCTTCTTCTCATGAGGACTTTACGGTCTCTGGGGATTATATTTTTGATTCTCCTTCTGGTTTTTTGGGGTATGTGTTTGGAACAAATTTCCCTACATCTCGCCACAAATTTCTTGAGAAGGTTGTCTACGTTGGTGTCTGGTAGAATGTCCTCCCAGTTTGTATCCCTCAACTCTGCTCTAACTTGGTCCCAATTTATGCTAGGGTTGTAGAAGTTCAGGTTGCCTAAGTGGTCATCTGCTGCTGTTTCTCTACTGTGTAGGTGTTCTTTATGTAAGTCAGTGCATGTTGTTTTCACCTGAATGTAATTATGATCCGATAGTATGGTTTCACATATTTTGTATGAGTGGATCAGATTATGGCTGTTTGTAAGGATTAGGTCTAGTATATTGTTCCCTCTGGTAGCTTCCCTTATTTTCTGGGTGAGGAAATATTTTCCCATCAGAGTTATTAGGGCTTCAGCCTGTTGTTTTTCCTCTAGGCTGCCCCCAGTTGTCTTCATATCCCTCCAGCTAAAGTGTGGGAAGTTGAAATCACCAAGGATCAATACTTCAGTGGTTTGTTTTGGAAAAGAATCCAGTTTTTCTCTTGTCCTTACAAGAATTTCTTCAAACTGTACTGTTGTAGTGTTTGGGGGTCTGTACACTGTCATAAGTAACAGGTCTAGTTTTTTCAGGTAAATGGATAGTAGCTCTGCTGTTCCATTGGAGTAGGTGGCCACATTTTCTGCACTTACTGCTATATCGTTCCTGATATAGTTTATGACTCCTCCGTGGCTTCTATCTTTCCTGTCTGCCCTGAAGATGGTGTAGTCATCCATGGTGATCTCAGCATCTAGGTGGTCTCTAGTCAGATGGGTCTCCGTCAATGCTAGAAAAGCTAAATTTTCTTCTTGAGCTTGGTCCCGAAGCATTGGTAATTTAGCCTGGTTTTTCTTCGGATAGAGACCCCTGATGTTTGCATAGGCAAAGGTAATTAATGGAATATCCGATTCCACCCCCTGTCCCTTGCCTCCAGTCTTTCCAGCCTGTCCAATAGACTGGTCAAGGCAGTTTGCTGATTTTTCTCCATTACCAGCATTTTCTGCAGTACTGTTTCTAAAAAAGTTTTTTGTTCTGTGTCTGTGTCTTGATTAGTGTTTGACACAGGTTTCTGTCCCTCCTGCCTACTTTCTGTTATTGTAGGTTTCCCATGTGTTTGCTCCTTTGGGTGATTATTCTGTTTAGGGTGGATTGTGGTGGCATCCTCATCCTTCCTCCGGGTCGTCCCCTTTGGGTGTGGGAACCGACAATGTTCATTGAAGCAGGTTTGTTTCCGAATTGCGTTTCGGCACATTATTGGGTGGTAATCGGGGCACTTCTTCCCAAGTGTGCATCCTAATTTCTTATCCCGTCCATGCTTTAGCAGCTTAGCACATGCCTTTGGGTGATTATGTGTGCAGTTGTCCCCTCTAATTCCAAACCTGCAGATACTTTTCCTGTAGTACTTGCAAACCTTGGTCTGCTTACTGGGATTTACACCTTGTGTGGCATCAGTACTAGGTGGAGAGGGAGTGGTTCCTGCCGGTACTGTATCTTTGGTATTTTTAGCTCTTGGCCTAGATTCCAGTTTCTGCTTAGAATCTTTGCTTCCATGCTGTACTTGGCCAGAAGGGGGCTGTACTTTGTTTAATTTTACCTTATCTGAGTAGCTGATATCTGCTAGACTAGTTAGGCTGGCTGTTTTTCTGAGGTTCCTTATCTCTACATTGGGCCAGGGTTTTTCACTAGCCTTTGCTGAGTGGGTAGGTTTAGGGTTAGTTTTTTGTATGACTTGAAATAGTGGATTTTGCTTGGGAATGGCTCCAGTATTTGTTAATAATTTCCTTTGTTTACTTATGGCTGTTTCTGCTTTGGCCACCCACTCACCTTCGCTGTTGTACTTAGCTAAGCAACAGTCCTTACATGTGAATTTCCTATTTGACTTAGCAAAGCAGAGTATTTGGTATACCGGCAGACCACTGCAGTGATAGTGCAGCCACTTCAGGCAATCATCACATCGGATGGTGTATTCCTGTAGGTCTTCGTCCGCAAGGGCAATCCCACAGGTGCGGCATTCTGGGTAGTCTGATTTGTTTACATCCTGAGTTCCCGCCATCTTGTCATCGTCGGTATATTTATCTAATCTATTCTTAAAACTACCCAGAGAGGAGGCTTCTATCACATGTCTAGTGAGCCTATTCCATTCATCTACCACACGATTTGTAAACCAATTCTCCCAATCTCCTTCCTAAACCTATACTTATCAAGCTTAAACCCATTGCTACGTGTCCTGTCATGTTCACTAAGTATAAGAACCTTACCCAGATCCCCTTTATTATATCCTTTTACCCATTTGAAGACTTCAATCAATTTCCCTCTGACTCTTCTCCTTTCCAATGTATGTAGATTTAGTTTTCTGAGCCTTTCACCATAAGGTAAGTTCCTTAGCCCACCAATCATCTTTGTCATCCTTCTCTGCACAGACTCAAGCAAATCAATATCCTTCCTATAATATGGTGACCAAAATTGTACTGCATAGTCTAGATGAGGCCTAACTAGCGCCAGATACAGTTTTAGAATGCTTCACCACTCTTATTGCTTACACTCCTCCTAATGACTTGCACTCCTCCTAATGAATACAAGGTATCGTCATCATTCTAATTCCTAATTAAAAATTTAATCAAGTTGGAAAATATTTTTTTATTCCCATCATGTACATTTTCATGTTAACATATTCTTGATATTACTTCTTAATTTTCAAAAGGTTTTGCATGTTTAAAGATAACACTAGTTACACATTTAGAAAGTATTGTAACTTCTGGTTGCTTAAAAAAAATTATTACAATATATAAATCTTAAACAGTTTATTTACTTGTCAATAGTTGAATGATCGCATGGGATTACAATAAATATAATTGCATTGCACATGGTCCAGTCAAAGAGCATTCTTAGAAACATTTGTGAAAAATCATCCAAAGTATGTATAAATACGCGACAGAGAAGCTCATAAAATGAGTACAAATATCATCAATCATATTGACAACCCGCTTCTACTTGTGGAAGCAAGAAACCTACTGATGCAGATTAAGACAATTTCTATTGCTCTGGATTTCTTCCAAGTGAGTTCCTAAAACATACAGTAATTACCAATAGAAAAAGTGAATGCTATAATAAATATCATGCAAAGCATTTTCTTTAATATTATTTTATTCAATTTCTAGAGATTAAAATAAATTTTTAAGTATTACAGTAATTAGCAATTGAAAAACTAAATATGAAAATAAATATGCAAATAAGTGTGTTTAATAACAATTAATATACGTAATATTTATTATATCTTTTTAGATCAATAACATTCAAATACATTATAAATTATATTTTATTGACAGGATGATCACAACAACCTGTCAGACTGTGTTACTGCTTGGCTTAATCTCATCGTAGATATCAACATCAATGAAGAAATCTGAACTGAAATAAAGAGAAGGTTCAATGAAGTTGTAACTCCACAACATCGCCTTGCTTATTTAATTGATCGCTGAAGATGAGATGCGATTGAAAAAAATGAAAAATGGATTGCTTTAACTGATGAACAACAAGATATTGCACGTAACTATGTTGATTATTTGGATGAAAATTTAATGGTTGTCCTGGCAGCATATGAGACAGAAGACATCACAATATTTCCAGAAATCTATGAGCAAATTATTACCTCAAAAATATTGGCAGTATATGATAAAAGTTTCTTCATTAGATCTAGTTAAAAAATTCTGCTCCCTGATGTTATCTATTTCATCATGTCTACCTTCTAGTGCTGGGATTGAGAGGTTGTTCAGCACAGCAGGCCTTATTCATACAAAGCTAAGAAACAGACTCAACAATGAACGTGTTCCAATAATAGCATCATAAGTGAAAGCACATGCCAATCAACTTCTAGATATTGATATTCAGAGGATGACCTTAATGAATTCATGTATTTCAATAATCAGAATTGTGTATCTTTGTTTGTTGTGGGAATCATTTAATTTTTCCAACTAGTAATGAAAACCTATGTTATGGAACTAATATATTATTATTATTATGAAGCTACAGGTATATAGTTTAGTCTATCTGTTCTAATATAGTAAATATATCAAACTTAAGTGTATACATTTATTAGTAAAATTCTTCCTTTTTTAATCCTTTTTACTAGTTTTTCACAAAAAAAAATCGGTTTTACCCAGTTTTTCCCATGCAAAACAAAAGTGGGAAAAGCTTACCTTGCCAACCCTGACCACTATTGGTGAAAAAATATTTTCTAACATCCAACCTGCTCCTCTGTTTTTTTAATTTTTAAGTGGTGCCCCTAGTCCTATCACTACCTTCCAACTCAAACAACCTGGTAAACTCCAACTTATCCATCCCAGAACAGATCTTAAATAGCTCAATCATATCTCCCCTTAACCTCAGTCTATCTTCATATTCAAGGTGCTTCAGGGAAGGTATTATTTTTGTTGCCTTCCTTTGTACTGACTCTAGCAGGTTGATTTCATGTCTAAAAAGTGGTGACCATGTTTATATACAGTACTCTAAATGTGGCTTATATACGAGTTATAGAGTCTAAGGATTACCCCCTTACTCTTGTAGCTAACATTCCTCTTAATGTACCCTAGCACCCTATTTGCTCTATTTTTTTGCCTCAATTCACGGCTTTGAAAACTTCAGTGAGCTATCTACTACTACTCCTAAGTCCTTCTCATCCTCAATTGAATACAACTAATGCCTTCCCAAGTTAATAACTTTGCATTTTTTAAGGTGAAAAGTCATCTGCCACTTCTGATCCCAAGCTAATAACTTATTTAAGTCAATCTGCACTTTAAAGCTACCCTCAACTTCTTTGACTACAACTGCCAATTTAGTGTCATCAGTGAAAATTGATACTTTGCTATTTACAGCCTCCCCAAGATCATTTATATGAACTATGAATAATAAAGGGCTTCAAATGTATCCCTGAGGTATGCCACTGATATAAGGTCCCTCCACTGTGACCTCCCTTCTTAAATCATTTTCCAAGAATTTTACAAACTATAGAAGTTAAGCTTACCGGTCTAAAGTTATTTGGGTCCTCTTTACTTCCCTTCTTAACAATTGCACTACATTCACTAATTTCCAATCATTAGGTATTTCTCCAAACTCTAAGTGATCTAGTATATATCTTCTCAAGAGCTACTGCAATACTATCTACACCTTCTTTGAGTAACCTAGAATGAATGTTGTCTGGGCCAGATGCCTGATTAGTATTTAACTCCAATCTAAGCCCTTTAATTATTCCCCTATTCACATTAATGATTGTCATCACATCTTCCCTCAACCTAGAATTATCTTTAATTAATCTATGGATTAGCTTCTGTAAATACCGAAGAAATATGATGATTAAAACCTCTAGGTACTATTTCCTCATTAGATTCTTTCAAAACCCCATCATATTTAATATGCCATATCTTATCATTGTTAGATTTGTTATTGATTTTATAATAGCTAAAGAATTTTCTTGGATCTTAATTATTTTTTTTTAGCTCAATTAATATCTGCCACCCTTTTGCTCTTCTTAATAATCTTATTTAGATCATTGCTGGTCAGCCTATAATGATTTAAATTGTCAATGTTACATTCTCCCTATAATCTCTGGTATGCCCTTTATTTCTCAGTAATTTTCCATGCTATCTCCTTATTCAATCACAATAGCTTTCTATATTTTTTCCTAATGCCCTTCATTGGGATACACTGCTCATGGACTTTGTTTAGTAGAGTCATAAAAGTGTCCCACATCTCATAGCTATTATTACCACTAAATTATATATCCGACTTACGAGGGGCGGTCAATAAGTTTTGTAATTCGGATATAAGGAAATGAGATACAAGGAAAAGTGTTTTATTATTTTTCAATATAACTACCGTCGACTTTAATGGACTTGCACCACTTGTCCCTGAGGCTTCCAATTCCCGACAACCAGAAATCTCCCAACTTCTGTTCACTCCACTCCTGGATGGCGAGCTGGACATCTTCATCGTCCCCAAACTGGCATCCACGCAGTGCAGCCTTGAGCTGGCGGAATAAAAGGTAGTCGCTAGGGGCCAGATCTGGACTGTAGGGGGATGGTTGAGCTCCTCGAATCCGCACTCGCGCAGGGCAGCTTGTGCAACTCTGGCCTTGTGGACAGGGGCATTGCCATGGAGGAGCAGGACACTGCGTGTCAAATTGGCGGGCCGCTTCTGACAGATGCACTTCTTCAACCCAGCCAGTTCCTCAGCGTAATATTGGCCTGTGATGGTCCTTCCACGAGGTGCATAGTCCGCCATCAACACTCACTCAGAATCCCAGAAGATGGTGGCCATGATCTTCCCGGCTGAGGGTTGGGTCTGGAACTTGATGGGGGTCGTAGAGCCCCTGTGATTCCAGGCCATGCTTTCGAGCTTGGTATTGGGATCCCAGTGATGGACGCACGTTTAATCACCTGTCACTATGCGTGACTCGAATCCTGCCGGGTCTTGGTTGTACAGGAGCAGCAGCTCCTCTAAATTTTAACGACGTTGAAGTCGATCATGGGGCGTGAGGTTTCGTGAGGTTTCTCGGGACCCAACGGGCAGAGACCTTGGTCATGGACAAATTGTTGTGGATGATGTTGCTAACACTTCCATGTGATATTCCAAGTTCTCGCTCGATTTCTTCGACCTTCACCCGTCATTTTTTGAGGATCATCCTATCCACACGGGTCACATTGTCCTCGTTTGTCACATCTGACGGGGGTCATCTTCAAGGGACTCATGACCATGGTGGAACTCCCTATTCCAGCGAGCAATGGTTGCATATGAAGGGGCGGTGTCGGTGTACACTGCAACCATGCGTTTCATGGATCTCTCTTGCATTCTTGCCTTCCTTGGTTAAAAATTTGATCACTGCGCGGTGCTCAACCTTCTCCATTGTTGAAAAATTTGTGACTGCTGATCTGTGATCAGCTACTGCTTCTTAAATAGACGAGGCAGGAGCGTGCAGCTGCAGGTCCTGACTTGTTATAATTTGCCCTAACATCCCCACAAACAGCCATCCCCCTTCCTGTGTTCTGCCCTACCGATTCACAAAACTTATTGACCGCCCCTCGTACCTGATTTAGCAAGTTGCATAGTTTATCATAATTGCTCCTATGAAAATTTGGAGTTTTTGTTGATGTTCTATCTTTACCTATTTCCAGGTTAAAATGAACTATCTGATGATCACTATTTTCCAATTCCTTCCCGACAGTCAATTCCTGAATCAAGTGATCATCATTTGACATAACCAGATCTAATATATTGACAGCCCTTGTTGGCTTATTAACAATTTGAGTAAAAATAATGATTTTCAAAGCATTCTATGAACTTACAACTTGCTCTATCCCTTCCTATCATAATTTTCCATGCTACATAATTTAATTTAAAGTCATCAAGAATAACTTTATCCTCTTCACATCCTTTATTTATTTCCCTTATCATTAACTCATCAATACCACCAGTCTGTCTAGGTGGTCTGTAAAAGGCTCCCAAGTGTATTATCCTATTTTTACTGACCCTAATATCTATCCACAGTGAATCAACTTCTCCTTTCTTTTTAGAATTATTTAGATTTAAAGAAATGCTATTTCTGATATAAATAATCAACCCACCACCATTCCTATCTCTCCTTCGCCTAATGTACATATCATAACCCTGTAGTTCAAATTAACTCGCCTGATTAGCTACCCATAACAGTTTCAGCCACTACAAAGGACAGACAAGCCAGGGCACAAAGGTGGGTAGCACATATTAGCAGGCATGCCAGCTCTCATCAGATGACAATCACAATGAAAGTATTATCAGTTTACAATGAGCTGAGTTGTGTGCCATAGCGCAACAAAGAAGAAATAAACAACAACAAACAAACAAAGATACATATTATATCTATATCTTCATCAATAATATAACTAAATAACTCATTCTTCTTATTCCTAAGACTATGAGCATTGCTATAAAGACAACTCAGACCTCCTATCCCTCAAGCACCTCTTATAGCCTTTATACCTACCACTCTATCGCCTCTGCATGTTTCCTTTCTCTCCCCTAGAACAGATTTATAAAGCTCAATCATATCTTCCCCACACATCTTTCAAATGAGAACATATTTAATACCATCAGTAGACCTGTTCAAAATGTCACATGTTGCAAACACTTTTGGGCCACATGTTGTTTTTGTTCCACTAAAAAAGTAAAAGATTCGTGCCAAATTTTATTGTAATGGGACATTGCTTAGGAAACAAAAAGTTAGCAAATATGAAAAAGGAAGGTCTAATACATTTCCTTTCGCACGCAACAATACAAAAAAACCAGTTCCGAAAGGACCTCCTTGCTTTATTCTGAGTATGATCACTCAGGCTTCAGTAGGGCTGCCTTGGAGGTTGTTGGGCACTCTCTCGGGTGATGGCCATGTTGAAGGTCGTTATCAGGACCACTCCCCATTCGACAATGTCATTGACCACCTTCACCTAGTCAATCGCCCTCTTCATCTTGCAGAAGAGAGGATCATCCTCCCAACTGGTGGGGCTCTTAGCCAAGAGTGTGGCCAGTTCCTCTCCTTGTTGTGGGATCAAGGGATCCAGCACCTTTCTCGACTGTGAACTGAAGAAGCCTGAAAGAGGCTTGTTGGGATTGAAGGCCTTTCCATCCAGATGTTTTAGTCCCTTCCCCTTCCTCTTCATGTTTTTACCCATGGAGGCCTTCTCTTCCTTTGTAACCCTTTCATCGAGGAGAGAGAGAGAGGCACCAAGTCTTCTCACACGTACCAGTGATGGTGCTTGAATGCCTTTAGGGCCACTTCAGAAATGCACTTATTGGGGATTTCTCTGCAAAGTTCCCTCATGAAGAGGAAATCGTTGTAGGGAGCATGGGAAGGAACCATTGGATAAAGGAGGGCGATGAAGTCAGACACCTGTTCCATGGCTCAAAGTTTATGAGAGGTCAGCTGAAATTGAGACCTGAAGAGGAAAATCTTGAGAGCTTAGATTCCCTTTGACATCCATCTCGCTTAATGTAATGCTCCTGGTGCCCTCATCTTGAAAGTCAACCCAATATCGCCTCCCAGGAAGATGTAGGAGAGAACCAAGAGCTCCTTGTCGTCTCTTAGATGGCACTCTTGAGCTCACTCAAAGTTGTCTTCCTTGCACCTGACAGCTCGCCTGTCAGAAGAGGAAGAAGGCTTTCTTCATCCATGGAGGATGTCCAAGATTTCTGGTCGAGAAAGTCCCACTGAACAAAGAGAGGGACATTAGGCCTGCCAGATGATCAATAACAGTGTTTGAAAACGTCCCCGAGGATCACTTCCAGGATGTGGTGCCTGCACGCAAACCAGAGGAGTTTCCTTCCCAGACCCTCCTGAATCTTGATGCAGGTTCCTTCATTGGGACCCATGTTCGAGGCAGTAGTGTCAAACATGATTTCTTGAATGCTCGCCTCAAGTCCAGTGTTGGATACCGCCTTGAGGACAGCCTCTACCATCTGATACCCAGTGCCTTGGGGGATCTTGGCTGCTTCCAAGAGGTACTCCTTGTCCCCCAGCGATGTCAGGCAGCTGCTTGGATCACAGTGAAGTAGCATATAGCATCTCCCTAGGAGTTTGATCTTCTCTGCAGTGGCCACTTCCTTTCGGTTCTTTCTCCTATGGTGGCGGATGGAGCTCATAGAGAGTGTGATGTCAATGTTCTGACCAGTTGCCTTGTCCACGGCTCTTACCACTGCCATCGCAGCCGGATCTGAGACCTTGAAATGGTCCAGTTTGGTGGTCACTTCCTTTGACAGGATCATGGCAGACTTATTTCCAGCTCTTCTCTTAGGAGGACTTAGGCACTTGAACTCGGCATCGCTTGAAGGTACCACACTTAAGGCAATCTTTTTCTCCATCTCCGCGGCTTGTTTCCGCTTCCACCTTTTCTCTTTTCCTCGCTGACACAGTGTCCAGTCGTGTCATGGAGAAAGTTGATCAATCCTCTCTTTGGTTGATGAGGAAGGCCCTGCCCTCCTCGTTCGTGGTCTTCTCAAGGGCATCTCTGTACACCACTTCGAACAAGTTATCAAGGTCTTCTTGAAAGATCTCTTCATTCATCATTGCCATTTCCCAAGCTCTTTTCTTGTCCTTCTGAAGACACTCGTAGGCCTTCACTAACTTGAGCAGCTTCACCTTGCTGTAATGCAGTGTGGAGGTAGGGAGACCTGCCTTCTCCCAAATTCCCAGGACTCTCTTTGCACATTACTTTTCCAGAATGTGGTGGAAGTAGAATTTTTGGAGCACTTGCCCCTTTGAGGGGAGATGGCTCCCGGTGATGTTTTCCTCCGGATGAC
This sequence comes from Ceratothoa steindachneri, assembly GCA_963969495.1. Classification (NCBI taxonomy): domain Eukaryota; kingdom Metazoa; phylum Arthropoda; class Malacostraca; order Isopoda; family Cymothoidae; genus Ceratothoa; species Ceratothoa steindachneri. The sequence goes on along the minus strand of CAXAKS010000006.1, from coordinate 256,665 downwards.
TGATCAACCACCACTGTTTGCGAATAAAAACCATGGCATCTGTGAAAGGAAAAATGGGAATATTGAAGTTCTCTGTTCTGTTAGTGATCACAACTGAAAATGATAACTTTCAGTTCCCCAAACAACAAGTAATGTTCATACCAATTTACCACCAAAAGAATGAAGAAGTTGGTGACCTATAGACACCAAACAAACATTTCCAAAAGACCAATTCACTTGACTGACTACCAATGTCACTTCAATAATAGGCCAGGTAGTGGCCCCATGGAGGGAGAGGAGAATGTGTCGCTTTTGGGGACCTTTATATCTTATCTGATCGAATTCAAATTTTATGTGCACCTATGCGACACCAAGTGGAACAAGAACAACATGTGGCCTGAAGTCTCCCACGACTTTTAGATTTTTACAATATGAACTTGAACAGCCCTAACCCTCAGTTTATCACCATATTCAAGTTGCTTTAGTCTGAAGATCCTTTATGCAATCAATGATGATGCTATAGTCAAAGCAGGTGTTTTATTACTGAGTTCTCATTCTTTTAATTCATTTCTTATCGCTTGGAAGTTTGCTAATTTATATAGAGGTACCATTTACGCTTTCTTCTGATTAATGAGATTATACTTTATATTAAATACCAATGAGTTGTGATCCAAATTTCCAATTGGTTCCTGAACTTAAAGCCCCTCAATTAAAGTTTACTTGTTACTTAAAACTAAATAACGTGTCTTGTTTTCTATTCTATGGTGTTCAACAAATTGATGCAGATACGAGGGGCGGTCAATGAGTTTTGCAATTCGGATATAAGGAAACGAGATATGAGGAAAAGTGTTTTATTATTTTTCAATATAACTACCCTCGACTTCAATGCACTTGCGCCACTTGTCCCTGAGGCTTCGAATTCCTGACAACCAGAAATCTCCAGACTGCTGTTCAATCCACTCCTGGACGGCAAGCTGGACATCTTCATCATCCCCAAACCAGTGTCCATGCAGTGCAGCCTTGTGCTGGCAAAATAAAAAGTAGTCACTAGGGGATCCCAGTGATGGACGCACGTTTCATCACCTGTCACTATGCGTGACTCGAATCCTGCTGGGTCTTGGTTGTACAGGAGGAGCAGCTCCTACGAACTTTGATGACGTTGAAGTCAATTATGGGGCGTGAGGTTTCTAGGGACCCAATGGGCAGAGACCTTGGTCATGGCCAAATTGTTGTGGATGATGTTGATAACACTTCCATGTGATATTCCAAGTTCTCGCTTGATTTCTTCGACCTTCACCCGTCAATTTTCGAGGATCCTCATCTCCACACGGGCCACATTGTCCTCGTTGGTCACATCTCGCGGGGGTCATCTTCAAGTGACTCACGACCATGGTGGAACTCCCTATTCCAGCGAGCAATGGTTGCATAGGAAGGGGCGGTGTCGGTGTACACTGCAACCATGTGTTCATGGATCTCTTTTGCATTCTTGCCTTCCTTGGTCAAAAGTTTGATCACTGCGCAGTTCTCAACCTTCCCATTATTGATAAATTTGTGACTGACGATCTGCGATCAGCTACTGCTTCTTAAATAGATGAGGCAAGAGCGTGCGGCTGCAGGTCCTGATTTGTCATAACTTGTCCTAACACTCCCACAAACAGCCATACCCCTTCCTCTGTTTTGCCCTACCGATTCGCAAAACTTATTGACCGCCCCTTGTAATTACCTAAAAATGCGTTTGAGATATGGTTATCCAAATCTGAACTCTTTGTATACCAATCAACTTCTGGAAGATTGAAATTCCCTACACTGCATACATTCATTTTTGTAATTATTAGTTAAATTAATATTATTAATTAGTGTAACGTCCTCTTCATATAAACTACTTAGCATAAAGAAAAAGCTTTATTGCCGTGTTGTTGATTTAGAACCTCATATTTTATTTTGCTTTTAAGTAAAACAAGACACCACCTCCTTTTCGTGTGGGTATATCCTTGTTTGTGTGTAACCTTGAATTTAAAAAGATGATATAGAGAGTCCCAATTTGCTGTATGCAACCACATTTTAGTAATAGCTAGAATGTTATTGTGACATTTACCACTGATTAAATTTCATTTTTAAATTTATTTCAGCTTCTCCAAGCATTGCAAAAGTACACCTTAGTATGCTTTTTTTCTTTTGTTATTGCCATTTCCCTTTTATTTACATTATCTACTTTTCTTCTGTTATTATTAGTTATCCTATTATGTGGGGAGCTGTATTATCCTGAGCTATTTTCTTCCAGTTTGTGGAGCCATGAATTAAGAATTTTTTCCTTGAACTGCAGAATTGCGAAAACTAGAGGGAGAGTTTATAACACATTTATCTAAAAGCATACTTAGTCATGCCATTCCTATACCATTGAGATGATCACATCCCTTTCATAGAGGTGCTTCGATTTATAGAACTGTCCTAAAAGTTAATAAAATAAATATTATATTTAATGAACATAGGACTAATCTCTTAAAGAATGTTGTATAATCTTTGTCTGAATTCCAGGGCATATAGGACTTGAAGAACTTGATAAAGCAGCCAAGGCAGCCTCCCTTATCACAGAGGAACCTCACCTTTACTATTCAGGAGGAGAACTAAAAAGACTGCAAAGCCTACATGAAAAGCCAACAGTATAGGAATGGAATACATCATATACTGGATCTAGAAAAGATTAGATTGTCTTGGCTAGGATAAGGTTAGGCATTTGTATGTTTATGCATGGGTGCAATTTTACAAGGAAGGAGCCCCCCATATTATGCAGATATTGTCAAAGTCTTCTGTTTATAGAACATGCATGCATTCACTGTCCTGCCCTAACAAATGCTCATTCTATTCTAAAAAAAATAGTGTAATATGTTCCTTCATATATAATGAAGAACCCCCTCCCTCTCTGGGATCTTTTCTTCAGGGATTGTTCCCAGAGAGGCTCTGGCCTTCTCGTGGCGAGGGGGGTCAGCCCTGGGCCCCTTAGGGAACCCATGGTGCTGCCATCAAGACTTTTAACATGCCCCTCTTTCTTTCCTCCTCTATTACGCTCTTCCACTACCCTTTATTTCCCCCTCTTCCTTCACCTATCGTTTAATGAAGGTGAAAGAGGCTGGGCATCTCTACCGCCTTCGTCTACCGCATGCCCAAGGAGAAACCCATCGTTGGCCCCTTTTCTCTGTGCGTAGAAGAACTCGGGCAGCCTCTTAGGTTTCAAAAGATGGCGTGGTGGATCCGTATCCATTCTCCAAGAGGACATCCTGGACGTAACTGATTGTATAGTTGCAGTAGTGCCGGGCCCTTGTAGGCCTCCATGGTGGGGAGCCCCGAGAGAGAATGCGAAGTTTTTTTCTTTTTGCAATGGCTAGCCATAAACCAAAAACCTCCCCTTCTCGTAAGGGTTCTCGTGCCAAAGTTCATTAGCTCCCCTTTCAGCCTTCCCTGGCTCGTTGGACCCCTATTCCAACGAAGTAGACCTAGATCTTGATTATCCTCGCTTTCTTGTCATGAATTCATCATCTGACATCCCACTTGCAAAAGTCGATGTGTTAGACATCAATGAATCTTTTGAGTCCCGCTGTGGTGAACCCCGCCGGATGTGGTCAAGAGGAAGTGGTGATGTCGTAGTTGAGGTGTCATCCCACTCTCAACACAACCTTGTGCAAAATCTATCCTCGATAGCTGAAATTTCAATAACTGTCTCGCCCCATCCGCGTCTGAATTTTTTCAAGGGTATCGTCCGTTCAAACGAACTAAAGGAATACGACTCCACCCACCTTCAGAGCAATCTCAGTACCCAACATGTCACACACGTACACAGGGTAACTAAAACATTAGGCTCCACTAAAGTCCCAACCGCCATACTGATTTTAGCATTTGAACGACAAGAACTGCCGCAGTATATTAAAGCTGGGTACCTTCGTGTCCCGGTAAGTCCCTACATCGAAGTACCCAGATGCTGCTTCAATTGCAATCAATTTGGACACGTTGGCCGAGCCTGTCGGCACCCTCGCTCTTGCATGAATTGTAGCTCTGACTACCATGGCCCCGAATGCACCAAAACACCCCGCTGTGCCAACTGCGGAGGTACCCACAGTGCTGCATCAAAACTCTGCTCTATATTTTTATATTAAAAGGAAGTGCTCGCTTTGCGCGACTCCCTGCATCTAGATATAAGAGGGGCCCGCCAGTTTGCCCGAGCACAAACCTCGCCACTCGGCCGGCTCTTCTCTGACGTCTTACGTGACGCTGGAATAAACCGAAAATCACGCGCGAGTTCCGACCAGCCTGAAGGACTTCACCCTAGATCTACTCGCAGCGTCGAAAACATTCAGAATACGCAGTGGAAGCATCGCTCTCACACCGAGATAACCAATGTAGCCCCCCTCTCTCCAGCAGCTCTAGCTGGGAGAGACGCTCAGGGTGAGACACTTGAAGACATTATTTGAAAGAATCCTCAACATCAACCAGTGAAGGTTCATCCACCCGGCCCCGAGACCCAAAGCCCAGTGGTAAGAGGAAGGATTCCTCACCTGGGTCATGTACCACCAATAAGCCGGTAGCCTCTGGAGCTGACCTGGCCGAACCCCGAGAATCTTCAATGGACTCCTCCCCTATGGCTTAACATTCTATGCCCTTAAGTCCGTCCCACCCTTCACAGGACTTAGGACCCATCCTGATCCAAACGATGGTAGATATACACCCAGCTCCACACACCTCGCTCAGATCACCTGTTCGTTCCGCTCACCCTTCAACCCAAGATCCGATGGAAGCAGTTGATACTCCAACATAACCAATCGCGGCGGTTGGACCAACTCCTCAGACACCGAAAATACCCTCGGCCCATGAATCTGGATCTATCGGGCGAAAATCCCTTCTTGATCTTCCTTTTCCGCCAGGTTGTGAGCCCCAATTACAATCAAGGGCCTTGGTCCGTTCTCCAAAACCCACAAAAAAGAAACAGTTACTGCTCCATCTAGGATCTCTCCCCCTGCAAAAGCAAGCTCCCCAAAATCAGCTCTCCGTCTCCCAAGCTCTTTGGGACGAACCTCAAATACAATATCGGCCTCAAAAGAGCAAAAGATATCCACAGTGGTATCTAATTGTCACACATTAGATCTTCCATTTTACAATGGAATTGTCAAGGCATTCCTCCAAAGTGGGAAGAACTCAAAATTCTTTTGACGACTCTCCACCCCGCTGTTATTTGTCTTCAGGAGAATAAACTGGGTATACAGCCCTTTCCGCCGGTGCCCGGCTTTCTCACTTTAACTCTATTGCTCCTGCTGGAAGCCCCTCCCATGGGGGCGTGTCAATCATGGTATCTTCATCCCACCATGTTTCTCCCATCTCCCTACATACTACCCTCCAAGCTATTGCCGTGAGGGTTTTTCTTACTAAGCTTTTTACCGTTTGCTCTATTTACCTACCCCCTTGTTTATCATTGCCAAGACCCGACCTTTTAGAACTTTAGACCAGTTGCCCTCCCCATTCTTATTACTAGGAGATTTTAACGCCCGTCACCCATACTGGGGTGACATCACTCGAAATGCCAAAGGCAGTGTTTTAGATTCTCTTTTATTATCTGACGTTCTTTGTGTCTTAAATACTGGCGATTTTACCTCCTATCATGTCCAGACGGAGTCTTTTAGCTGTGTTGACCTGTCTGTTTGTTCCCCGGATTGCTTCACTGAATTTCGATGGTCGATTGTTGACGATCTCCATGGGAGTGACCACTTCCCTATTGCCTTGTCGGCCCTTCAAGTTAGCCCTCATACAACCATGCCCCTTAAGTGGGACTTAGGTCATGCAGATTGGTTATGTTTCCGAGAGGCGTCCTTCACAAATGCATCATGGGGACCTTCAATGAAGTGGATGCGGCAATAGAATACTTTTCATCGACTATCTACAATGCAGCAACAGCCGCTCAACCGTGCCCTGGTGGACCTCGACGTGTGCAACAGCTATCAAATATTACAAGTTAGCCCATGCCCGATTCCGAAATAAACCAACAAGGTTGATCGAAACCGAGCTCATTCGCTTCGCCAAAGAACCTTTCGTCAGGCTCGCCGAAATTCATGGCGCCGTTACATTTCACGAATTTCCTCTATGACACCTACTGCTAAGATCTGGAAGAGGATTAATAAGATCAGAGGCCGTTATGCTGATCATCATACCCCCACACTCAACTTAGACTGTTCCTTGAAGAATGACGGCCTGGCGGTCAGCAATGCTTTTGCTGACCATTTCCGCGCCGTCAGCAGTGTCAGCCGTTACGATAAGGCTTTTCAATCCTACAAATCAAAGGAAGAATCTCATTCTCTCAACTTCACAACAAAATCTAACCTTCCGTATAACGCTCTATTCAGCATCCATGAGCTGCATAGCGCTTTGTCCCTTTGCAGATCTACTTCCCCTGGCCTTGATGAGATCCTAGAAACCAATCACCTTCTCTCTCCATTTCAATGTGGCTTCTGCAAAGGTCATAGTACCCTTGACCTACTAGTACGTTTCGAGGGATCGGTCCGGAAAGCTTTCTCATTAAAGCAACGAGTCCTGGCTATATTTATCGATATTGAGAGAGCCTACGGGTCAACATGGAGATACGGCATCTTGAAGCAGCTATACGTCTGGGGGATGAGAGGCCATTTACCGTCACTTATTCAAAGTTTTTTAGCATCGCGATCCTTCAAGGTACGTGTTGGAGACGCATACTCTGACCTGCAACCCCAAAAGGAGGGAGTTCTTCAGGGCAGTGTTTTAAGTGTCATATCTTTTATAATTGACATCAATGATATTATTTTGTTTCTCCCAGAGGGTGTATCGGCAACTCTGTTTGTCGATGATTTAGCACTATACTGTTCCTCACCTCGCCTTCCATCAGCAGCACGTCGGCTACAACTGGCGGTCGATGCTGTATCCAAAAGAGCACAACGTAAGGGATTCCGCTTTTCCACAAACAAAACCTAAGCAATGTATTTCCACCGAGGCAGAGGGGTTCTTGTTCCGCCATCTATCTCCCTACAAGGCGAAGATATAGAATTTGTCTCCGAGTTTCGGTTCCTTGGCGTAACTCTCGATCCAAAGTTATCTTGGTTACCACACCTACGCCGACTTCGAACAGGCTGTCTGCGGGCTCTAGACATTTTGAAAGTCCTCTCACACACTTCGTGGGGCAGTGACCGACAAACATTGTGGACATTATACACAGCCCTCGTCCAATCCAAATTGGATTATGGCTGTCAAATTTACTCATCGGCTTTCCCTTCAACCCTTGCAATGCTGAACACCATTCGAAACCTCGGAGTTCGCCTTTCCAGTGGAGCCTTCCGTACTTCTCCTGTCAACAGCCTTTACTGCGAGAGTGGGGGTACTTACTCCCTTTGCCCTACCAGACTTCAAATCTGCATGCGATACCTCTGCCGAGTACAGCAAGCCCCTGTATCAGAGGTCTACAGATGCCTGTATGCTGCCGAATCAACGGCGGCATATGATAAGTTGCCATCTTTACCCCGCCCTTTGAACCTTCGCATAGGAGATCATCTCTCTAACCTGGGTGCTCCAAGGGTCCTTACCCTTCCATCCTTACTGACCCCTAGGTAGCGTGCCCCTCTCCCCACAGTATGTACCAACATGTGGAGCCTGGAGAAGTCCTCCATGGACCCTCGCATCATTAAAAGCCTGTTCTTAGAGCACTCGATCTCCCACAAACAATGCTGCCCACTATACACGGATGGCTCTAAGTCGGACGGTGGCGTGGGTGCCGCAGCCATCTACCCAGGAGGAGAATTCCTAACTTTATCTTTGCCACCAGCAGCATCCATTTTTACCGCTGAACTTTCAGCAATCCTTTTAGCCTTTAGACTCATCCAAATTTTACCTTTTAGTGATTTTGTCATTTTTTTCTGACTCAAGGAGTGTTTTACAGTCAATTAGATCTTTTAATGCGTCCCATCCCCTGGTCACAGAAATTTTCAACTGGCTGATCCAAAATGCATCCCTATATAGAATTATTTTTTGCTGGGTCCCTGGGCATGTAGGGGTCCTGGGCAACGAGAAGGCTGATCGGCTGGCCCGCTCAGCACATTCTGTGTCCCCTGAGAACGGCTCTGCCTTTTAGGGACTACTTTCCTTCAATAAGAAAGTATATTTTTCAACTGTGGCAGAATGAATGGGATGACTGTTCATCATCCAAACTATACAAAATAAAAAATTCTATTCGCTCTTGGCCCTCGAGTCGTCATAGAATGCGGTCGTTGGAGGTGGCCCTTTGCCGAGTTCGCATTGGCCACACGAGACTTACTCACGGCCATCTTGTTTCGGGTGATGCTCATATCAGCCCTTGCTGTCGTTTTTGCAGTGGGGACCATTTGGTTGCCCACCTTTTATTGGATTGTAGCCATTTTACCATTCTCCGGTTGTCCTGTTTCCCGACCCTTTTAACTATTCCTCAACACACCCTTCTTCGATTCGTATTGGCGGAGGAATCTTTTAACCCGTCGTTTTTTTAAATTTTTGTCACAAAGTGGTCTCCTCCACCCTTTATAGATGATATCTCTCGTTTCACCCTAGCGGCCATATAGAATCCACTTGGATTGGGCAGCAACCCACTGGTAACTTACCTCAAACCTTATAATGAAGAAATTTCTGAAAGTTTCTAATATATATATGAATAAGTCTAGATGTTTACATCTATCACCTTGCTCTGCAGAATTATTTATTTTTTACTCTTTTATTTCCCCCTTCTGCATTTATTTTATTATTTGTAAATATTTATATCTAAGTATGCATGTATAATTTCTATGCATTTATTTGATTTTTATAAAAATAAAAAAACTATATAATATGTGTGTGTATAGGTCTAGGTGGTAGGTATGCATGTATGATTTCATCCAACATTACAATAGACTACTAATAGGCCACATAGGTAATCATATCGTTTTGTGACCCGTAGCTGGGCCCAGGTATGAAGAGTCTCTGCAAATAACCTTATAGGGTTACAAGCACCCAAAACTAAGTAACTAACTGATAACCTATACTAGGCAGCTCTCTAGCATCAAATTTGCATGCTCTGCCACACTAAATGCTTTAGATACATAGGCTATAACATAAGATAATTGAATGGATGACAAAAGCCACAAGGGCCTATCAGAGGTCATCCAAGTCAATACGCACCCTATAAACTGTATTGACAATTGCTTTCAAAATGATCTTGCCTTACACATCCACCTATAGAATAACCACTTGCATCTGTATAAACCTCGACCATACAAGATTCTGTCCACAATTAGGATAGGTGAGCTCTACATTTTTCACTCACTCTTTCATCTTATAAAGATTCTATTGTTAAGTTGCTGTGGCTTGAATTCCACTGTCTCCTGTCAATTCTGTTTTGATTCATGGTGCAGTGCAGTGGTCCCTTCCACGCTTGCGGTGTTTCCAGAGTGCTCCTGCCTTGTTGTTGGCGAGGGAGCTCAGCCTGCTCATTAGAGCGGACTGCAGAGTGGAGTTTTACTCTCCCTCCCTCCTCCCCCTTTATTTATGGTGTTATTTATGGTCTCTTACTGTTCCCATATATCTCCTTCCCCTTTCTTACCTGCAGAAGTGTGATTGATTGCACCTGAGCATATCTGTGCAGTCGGTTGTAGTATATGACTGAATGAATGTGTGGGTGCTAGTGCATGCTCTCGGTGTACCGGTCCAGCCTCACTGGGGTGCGTCGTTCTGTGGCTGAACTACGCTGAGTTGGATGTTGTGGGTGCCCGGACCGCATCAGTCCCTCCCTCCCTCCATTTGAGGGTGCAAATGGGTGACATAGCTCTGTATGTGGGTTCTGCACTGTGCGAAACTGCCCCCTCCCCCTCAATCAACATAGTAGTATATGGATAAAATTAAACAAAAAAATGACTTGGCAGAAGGCTTCGATTTCTGCTCGTCATGTTCTTGGATCTCGTTCCAGTTGTTCTTGCTTTCTCACAGCAGATCCGTTTTCTTCGGAGGTAGACCCTGAGTTGGACTACCATCGCTTTTTAGTCCTTGGAACGAATATCCGACATTACCCTATCAAAACTTTTTGTCAGTAAGGACTATGATAGAGGTTGCAGAGAACCACGCTGCCTGTGGTCCCGTAATGATGAAGCCCTAGTAGTAGATGTCACTTCCTGCCCCCCAACCTGCTTCAGTAAAAGCCTTCAAGACCCTCGCTCGCTCTGAGATTGCCGCCTTATCCCACCCAACCTTCAACACAGTAATTATCTATCACCTCAGGATGCTTCAGTCAAAGCTGGCTAGCCAGCGGATTATTGATATTCATAGATCGCAGCGAACTGTTGGTGGGATCCGGGTGAACACACCAACGATGCTCCTCACGTTTGATCGTCGGGATCTGCCAACGCATACTAAGGCAAGTTACCTACGAATTCCAGTCAGACCCTATACATCTAATCCGAGACTATGCTTTAATTGCCATATGTTCGCTCACGTGAGCACTGCCTGCCGCCACCCCTGTGTAAGCGTAGATTGTGCGGCGCAAGCCTATCATGGTCATTCCTGCGACCATCCCCGCCGCTGTACCAACTGTGGAGAGCCCCATAGTGCTTCTTCCTCGAAGTGTCTCATATTTCTTTGAAAAAGAGGTCTTAGCTGTCCTTGATTCTGCTAAGGTGGATGGATAAGCGGCAAGCCCGTCGATTAGTCCGGGAGAAATTCATCTCTCCCGGCATCAGTTTCTCTGATGTCCTACGCATGGCAGCGGACTCTCGTCCCGCTCGACCACATATCACGTACACTACATCTGTTCAGTTATCCTGGGATGCAGTACCACTACTGCCTCCGTATCACCCTCTTCTTCTACCCAGACCCAAGTCTGGTCCCCTAGTATTCACCCCCTTCCCCCTTATTGACTGCGCCGGCATAGCTTGCCCAATTCCTGGATGCCAATCCAGAGACTGGACGACATCTAATTCTATATAGATTCTACCAAGATGCCCTGATCTGAGGACTTTTGGCCCAAACGTAAGGTCTCTCCCGACTTTTCCACTCCATCGAGGAAGCTAACTTACAAAAAGGGCGGTCAATCTACCTCAATAAAACTCTCTCTACCTCAGTTGAGGTACAGCCTATCCCTTCCTCCCTTCTCCCTACTCCAGTTCCTCAGACATATGTAACTGAAACATCCTTGGGGACCTTCAATGGACTGGACGCGGCAGTAGAATACTTTACATCAACTATCTACAATGCAGCAACACAGACCATCCCATGAAGCGACCCACCATGGGCCGTTCAACCGTGCCCTAGTGGACCTCGGCGTGTGCAACAGCTATCAAAAACTACAAGTTAGCCCATGCCCGATTCCGAAAGAACCCAACTTTGTGCAACAAGGTCGACCGAAACCGAGCTCGTACGCTTTGCCAAAGAACCATTCGTCAGGCTCGCCGAAATTCATGGCGCCGTTACGTTTCATCATTTTCCTCTATGACACCTACCGCTAAGATCTGGAAGAGGATTAATAAGATCAGGGGCTGTTAGGCTGATCATTATACCCCCACACTCAACTTATACAGTTCCTTGGAGAATGACAGCCTGGCGGTCAGCAATGCTTTTGGTGACCATTTCCGCGCCGTCAGCAGTGTCAGCCTTTACGATAAGGCTTCTCTATCCTACAAATCAAAGGAAGAGTCTCATTCTCTTAACTTCACAACAAAATCTAACCTTCCATATAATGCTCTATTCAGCAGCCATGAGCTGCATAGCGCTTTGCTCCTTTGCAGATCTACTTCCCCTGGCCTTGACGAGATACATTTTGATATGATTCGGCACCTCATCCACACTCTACTCTCTTTTACTTGATTTGTACAACCTTATATGGGTGAAGGGTTTTTACCCCTCATCATGGCGCATTGGGATCATCCTTTCCTTTGTCAAACCGGGCAGGGACGGGTTGGATGCAGATCACTACTGCCCTATAGCTCTCACCAGCTGTTTGAGTAAGTTGCTGGAAAAAATGGTGTTGGAGCGCCTAAACTGGTTCCTAGAAACCAATCACCTTCTCTCTCCATTTCAATGTGGCTTCCGCAAAGGTCATAGTACCCTTGACCTACTAGTACGTTTCGAGGGATCGGTCCGGAAAGCTTTCTCATGAAAGCACCGAGTCCTGGCCATATTTTTCGATATTGAGAAAGCGTACGACACAACATGGAGATACGGCATCTTGAAGCAGCTATACGTCTGGGGGATGAGAGGCCTTTTACCGTCACTTATTCAAAGTTTTTTAGCATCTCGATCCTTCAAGGTACGTGTTGGAGACGCATACTCTGACCTGCAAACCCAAGAGGAGGGAGTTCTTCAGGGCTGTGTTTTAAGTGTCTTATGTTTTATAATTGACATCAATGATATTATTTTGTCTCTCCCAGAGTGTGTATCGGCAACTCTTGTTTGTTGATGATTTAGCACTATACTGTTCCTCACCTCACCTTCCATCAGCAGCGCGTCGGCTACAACTAGCGGTCGATGCTGTATCCAAAAGAGCACAACTTAAGGGATTCCGCTTTTCCACGAACAAAACCAAAGCAATGTATTTCCACCGGGTCAGACGGGTTCTTGTTCCGCCATCTATCTTCCCTACAAGGCGAAGATATAGAGTTTGTCTCAGAGTTTCGGTTTCTTGTCGTAACTCTCGATCCAAAGTTATCCTGGTTGCCACACCTATGCCGACTTCGAACGCGCTGTCTGCGGGCTCTAGGCTTTTTGAATGTCCTCTCTCACACTTCGTGGGGGCAATGACCCACAAATATTGTGGACATTATACACAGCCCTCGTTCAATCCAAATTGGATTATGACTGTCAAATTTACTCATCGGCTTCCCCTTCAGCCCTTAAAATGCTAAACCCCATTCGAAACCTCAGAGTTCGCCTTTCTAGTGGAGCCTTCCGTACTTCTCCTGTCAACAGCCTTTACTGGGGGAGTGGGGGTACTTACTCCCTTTGCCCTACCAGACTTCAAATCTGCATGCGATACCTCTGCCGAGTACAGCAAGCCCCTGTATCAGAGGTCTACAGATGCCTGTATGCTGCTGAATCAACGGCGGCATATGATAAGTTGCCATCTTTACACCGCCCTTTGAACCTTCGCATAGGAGATCATCTCTCTAACCTGGGTGCTCCAAGGGTCCTTACCCTTCCATCCTTACTGACCCCTAGGTAGCGTGCCCCTCTCCCCACATTATGTACCAACATGTGGAGCCTGGAGAAGTCTTCCATGAACCCTCGCATCATTAAGAGCCTGTTCTTAGAGCATTCGACCTCACACAAACAATGCTTCCCATTATACATGGATGGCTCTAAGTCGGACGGTAGCGTGGGCGTCGCAGCCATCTACACAGGAGGAGAATTCCTAACTATCTTTGCCGCCAGCATCATCCATTTTTACCGCTGAACTTTCAGCAATCCTTCAGCCTTTAGACTCATCCAAATTTTACCTTTTAGGGATTTTTGTCATTTTTTCCGACTCAAGGAGTGATTTACAGTCAATTAGATCTTTTAATGCGTCCCATCCCCTGGTCACAGAAATTTGCAACTGGCTGATCCAAAATGCATCCCGATATAGAATTATTTTTTGCTGGGTCCCTGGGCATGTAGGGGTCCTGGGCAACGAGAAGGCTGATCGTCTGGTCCGCTCAGCACATTCTGTGTCCCCCTAGAACTCGGGGTCTGCCTTTTAGGGACTAGTTTCCTTCAATAAGAAAGTATATTTTTCAACTGTGGCAGAATGAATGAGATGACTGTTCATCATCCAAACTATACAAATTTCTATTCACTCTTGGCCCTTGAGCCATCATAGAATGCAGTCGTTGGAGGTGGCCCTTGCCGAGTTCGCATTGGCCACACGAGACTTACTCACGGCCATCTTGTTTTGGGTGATGTTCATATCAACCCTTGCTGTCATTTTTGCAGTGGGGACCAATCAGTTGCCTACCTTTTATTTGATTGCACTCATTTCGCCATTCTCCGGTTGTCCTGTTTCCCGACCCTTTTAACTCTCCCTCAACAAACCCGTCTTCGCTGCATATTGGCAGAGGAATCTTTTAACCTGTCGTTTTTTTGTTTTTTTTTGTCACAAAGTGGTCTCCTCCACTTTTTATAGATGATTTGCCTCGTTTTATCCTAGCTGCCATATAGAATCCACTTGGATTGGGCAGCAACCCACTGGTTCCTTACATTAAACCTATGTAACCAAAACTTCCGTCCTCCCTTCAGGCGGAGGTTGTATATCCTTCATCCATACTGATATTTCCCTACTCCCAGAAGGTAACAATTTGTCAGTCACTTTCACCTATACCACTACCTTCCGACCAAGACTATAATACCCCTCTCTCCTTCCTGGTAGCTCTGTCTCCTTGAAACCTTCTGCAACTACTATGAGGGGTGGTCAATAAGTTTTGCGAATCGTTAGGGCAAAACAGAGGAAGGGGGGTGGCTCTTTGTGGCGGTGTTAGGACAAGTTATGACAAGTCAGGACCTGCAGCCGCACGCTCCTGCCTCGTCTGTTTAAGAAGCAGTAGCTGATCGCAGATCGTCAGTCACAAATTTTTCAACAATGGAGAAGGTTGAGCACCGCGCCGTGATCAAATTTTTGACCAAGGAGGGCAAAAATGCAAAAGAGATCCATGTATGCATGGTCGCAGTGTACACCGACACCGACCCTTCCTATGCAACCATTGCTCACTGGAATAGGGAGTTCCTCCATGGTCGTGAGTCCCTTGAAGATGACCCGCGTGAGATGTGACCAACGAGGACAATGTGGCCCGTGTGGAGAGGAGGATCCTCGAAAATCGGCGGGTGAAGGTCGAAGAAATCGAGCGAGAACTTGGAATATCACATGGAAGTGTTATCAACATCATCCACAACATTTGGCCATGACCAAGGTCTCTGCCCGTTTGGTCCCTAGAAACTTCACGCCCTATGATCGACTTCAACGTCGTCAAAGTCCACAAAGTCCACAAGCTGCCCTGTGTGAGTGCGGATTCGAGGAGCTCAACCATCCCCCCATCAGTCCAGATCTGGCCCCTAGCGATTACTTTTTATTCCGCCAGCTCAAGGCTGCACTGCGTGGACGCCGCTTTGGGGACTATGAAGATGTCCAACTCGCCGTCCAGGAGTGGATTGAACAGCAGTCGGGAGATTTCTGGTTGTCGGGAATTCGAAGCCTCAAGGACAAGTGGCGCAAGTGCATTGAAGTCGAGGGTAGTTATATTGAAAAATAATAAAACACTTTTCCTTATATCCGAATTGCAAAACTTATTGACCACCCCTCGTACTTCAGATCTCCCTTCAGACGTAAGTTGCACACCCTCCATTACGAGTGATGATCCTGGCATCCTTTTTTGTCGATGTTAGCAGCGTTGAGTTCTGCTACCCAGCAGAGTTTAGAATTATCAAACCCAGGCTGGAAGCTGAAGCCCCCACGTCTCCCGGCCTAGACAATATCCGATACGACTTTCTCAAGCATCTCCAATCTCTGTACAGAATCACTCCTACTATATATTTTAAACTGGATTTGGATCCAAGAATTCGACCCTACTGCATGGAGAACGGCGTTAGTACTACCATTTTTTAAATCAGGTAGATACGGCTTGTCTCCCTCCCATTATAGGCCAATAGCCCTCACCAGCTTGCTCAACAAGTTGTTGGAGAAAATGGGTAAATGCTTTCTTGCAGTGGTTTCTAGAATACCATGGCCTCCTAACCTCATACCAGTGTGGCTTCTGTAAGAAGCAGAGTACGACAGATCATCTTGTCTGCATAGAGGGCACCCTCCGTGAGAACTTTGCTCGCGGCTGCCATACGATTATTTCGATATTGAGAAGGCCTATGACAACACATGGTGCCATAGAGTCCCCCGCCAGTTGTATGAATGGGGATTGACGGAACTTTGACTAGTTTTTATCCAGAGTTTTTTAGCCATTCGCTATTTCCGGGTTAGAGTTGGTAACACCTATTCTGATCTCTATATCCAGGAGGAGGGTGTTCCCCAGGGCAGTGTATTAAGTTTTACATTATTTGCTATTGCGATAAATAGCCTGTTATCTTCTCTGCCCGAAAGGGTGTCTGCAACCTTGAAGTTCTTGAATACGGTTCTGAATGAAGTGTATGAGTATGTAGCGTATAAATGAAAAGCGAATGTGAGATTGTTATGGGAGGATGTGATGGAGAGGTTAGAGGACCATGAATTCAAGGATTATGGAAGGGAGGAGGCCTCAATTCACACAGTACGCAATTCAAGTATGAATAAGTTTCCCCAGTTCCAGTCACAGCGGGATGCGTTGATCGAGAACCTCGTCAAAGTGATGTCGAAGTTTTTGGAAAGCTTCTATGGACAAGATGAATGGCAGAGGGTGTATGTTGGCTGCGAGCGGAGTGGTTGTAAAAGTAGGAGTGAGAGTCGGAATAGTAGTCACCCGAATGGTAGGAATGGCAGTAGATCTAGAGTGAATGAGCCGAGGTGTCTTAGGTGCAAGAAAATTGAGCACTTGAGGACTGATTCTCACTGGTCACATGGGAGTTGTAAGAGAGAGAGCGTGTTATGAATGTGGGAGAATGGGACATTTGGCGCGAGATTGCAGGGAAGGTGGACGAGTGAATGTGAATAGACCTGGACTGTGTTGTAATTGTGAGCAGTTGGGGCATTATGCCAGCATGTGTCCCAGCCAGAGAAATAGCTGCGGTAAATGTGGAATGGTAAGTCATGCGACGAGGTTGTGTAGGACTGATGAAAGATGTGTGAACGAAAGAATGAATGGGAGTGATGTGAGTAATCAAGATGGTCCAGCTAAGGGAAACTAAAGAATGATAGGGTTCCTTCTGGTGAACTCTCGAGAGTGCAAGTGATGAATGTGAGAGAAGGATTGTCAAATCGTGGAGTGAATTTGGGTCAGAAAGTGAATATGTGTATATGTGTTAAAGTTAAGTGTGCAGAATGATAAATAAGTGCATTGATTGATGCAAGATGTAAGGTAAATGTTGTTTTATACTATGAAGCATTTGTAGGAATGAAAGTAAGTGAAGCTGAGGCTATTATTTCACTGGATTAGGTGAGCAGGATGTGCCGATTATTGCGAGGTTTAGAAAGAGTTTCGATTGCAGGTGTCCGAATGAATGAAGATGAATTTTGTGTAGTAGAAGGTGTAATCAAGAAGTATGCCATGTTATTAGGCTATAAGTTTTTGAGAGCAAATGGTATTGTGATTCACCCTGATGTAGAGATGATTGAATACAAAAAGAATTGCAGTTTGAAGTGTCAATGGTATGTGGATCCAGATGGAAATGTGAAAGTGAATATCATGAAAGGTCTGGAGGTATATGCGATTGAAAGTGTGCCTGTTAAGCAGAATGAAACATTGAGTGTAAGGATTGGATGGAATTCTGATGTTGAGATGAGTGAGAATGATGGGATTATGTACGTCTTGGATGGCAGTGCTGCGAACTATCGATTGAGGCGAGTTGTGCATGTGTTTGATGGTGTAATTGATATGAAAGATCCGCGTGTGTGCATTCAAGTTTGGCCTGATCTGCGAAGGAGGTGAATTGGGAGAACCTGGACTCAGTCCTGGTTGGAGCTCGAGTCTTCTCCACTGTGACCCTCTCAGTCCAGAAGTGTGCTGTCGACACCCTCCCCCACGATGTCGATTTACTTATCGGTAACACAGAGATATCTTCTGTCCAGGCGGTTCTTCCTCTTTTATTCCTTAGGGAATTCAATTACAAAGTATGAATCAATTTAGAAAATTTCAAGCTGAAAGTATCCGCCTGAGATCGGCGCGTTCGGGCGACTCCTCGGTGAGACCCGCGAGGCTGAGATAGAGGCAGACGTAGAAGGTGATGGCGCCTCGCTCCACTCGCCACTCTTCGACTCCTGCCCAGCCACAACCCTAGATCCCAAACTCACTTGATGTCCCCATCTTCGTGACCTGCGACCGAAATGTCTCCGGAAGATGGACCTACTTAAGATGCTCTCCCATACCTCTCGGGCAAGTGATAGGCTCACATTGGGGAAGCTATATACCTCTCGTACAATCCAAGTTGGACTACGGCGGTTTGCTGACGGGACTCAGCGCCCCGTCCGGCCCCAGCTTGGCATTCTTTTTCTCCTTCTGCTAACCCCTACTTCGTCTTCTGTACCAATTCTCTTTCACCCTGCAGCCCGTTAGGGGCGCGGCGATTTGCCTTCCTGGCCGCCGTGCTGACGGGACTCAGCGCCCCATCCGGCCCCAGCTTAGCCTCTTCTTCTTTCTTCCAGCACACTGAGCCTAAATAAGGACTGTGCGTAAAAACTATTAAATAAAAAAAACCCTATGGTAGTGAGTCATATTCCTCGGCCTCTTCTGCATCTCTCCGTATGCCGAATCCTATCCGGAACCTGGCTCTCCATCTATCCAGCAGCGCATTCCTCTCCTCCCCTATACCGAGCATTTATGCTGAGCCTGGCATTTTCCCGCTCCATCACCACCGCCTCCAAGTCTGTCTATGGTATATTTTTCGTATTCGGCAGCTCCTTTGCTCAAAAGCTTACAAGACTGTCTTTTCCCTAGGGTCTTTCGCACCCTATGACAGATTTCCATCCATGCGCCGGCCCTTGGGACTTCATGTAGCTGAACACGTTTCCCGGTTAGGACTACGCAATTCACTTTTGTCCTTCTCATTCCCGCCCACCCCCCGGTGCACATTTCCCTTGTCAAATATTTGCACGGCTCTTTGACATGCACAAGTCTCTAGTTGACCCGCGTGTGTCGCATGCTATGTTCATTGAGCATGCGGCATCGCACACTCCATCATGTCATCTCTTCACATACGGGTCTAAAACAGACGATGGTGTGGGTGCTGTGGTAGTTTCATCGTGATCTCCAGGGTGGGTCATAAGTTTCCATACATAGGAAAATTTATATTTATTTTTTTATGTTTTAGATACCCTAGAATATGCGTTTGATGAAAGAGCAATGAATTGAAATCATACTGATGGCTGGGTTTGAAAGCAGTCGCATGGTTGCAATGAATTGAAATCATACTGATGGCTGGGTCGGAAAGCAGTCGCATGGTTGCAATGAATTGAAATCATACTGATGGCTGGGTCGGGAAGCAGTCGCATGGTTGCAATGAATTGAAATCATACTGATGGCTGGGTCGGAAAGCAGTCGCATGGTTGCAATGAATTGAAATCATACTGATGGCTGGGTCGGGAAGCAGTCGCATGGTTGCAATGAACTTTAACAGAAAACATGGAACGAACATCACACACGACGACACTGTAGAGTGGCCTCCCAAATCCACAGATCTCTCCCCCCTTGATTTCTATCTTTGGAGGCACTTAAAGGCCATGGTGCATCAGGTAAAGATACGAGACATAAATCATCTAAAGGAACATATCACCAATGCCATTACAAGCATAACTTCAACTGTGCTAATGCGTTTTCATCAACAATGGGAAACATATTAAAATGTGTTTTCAAAACAATGGCAACCATGTAGAACATATTATATAAATAAAAATGGTTGTGCATGATAAAATCTTTATTTTTCCTATGTATGGAATCTTACGGCCCACCCTGTATAGTTTCTGAGTGGTTACCACGGGCGGGTTTCATTTTGACTGTCGAGCTTTATGCTGTTTAATTAGCCTTTTTTCTACTTTGCATTTCACTCTTTACTGTTTTTATTGATTCAAGAAGCATACCATTCACTCTCCAACTTCTTTCCATCCCATTGTTTCCAAGATACATTCCTGGTTGGTCAAGAACTGTTCCAGGTACAAAGTAGGGTTTTGCTGGGTTCCTAGTCATGTCGGAGTCCGGGGTAATGAGCGGGCCGATGGGGCAGCTCGAATTGCGGCCGCTGACCCATGGCAGTGTACCTTATCGTGACTTTTATCCTCATATTAGGGACCCCATTCAGTCTTTCTGGCAGTCTCAGAATGGGGTGGCTGCATCAATAACAAATTGCATTCCATTAAGCCCTCGGTTTTACCGTGGGCCAGCTCTGAGGTGGTTCTTTGTCGTCTGTGAATCGGCCACACATGGGCATTTAATGAGTATCGATGGGCCTCACATCGCCCCCCCTATGTTTGTGCCCCATATCAGTACGCCGACTGCCAGCCCCTGTCTGTCTTACATCTGGAATGATGCTTCCCATCTATTGTATGTGTCCCATTCAGCGATAGACTGCGTTTTCTCTTAGCTAAGTTCCTTCTTTTAACACCAATTCCCTCTTCCAATTTTGAATACCATCTCGGTTTTCCCCTCTTTTATAGCTTGTAAAAACACCTTTTTAGTTAACTAGAAATGTAAATATTAGTAAACATGCATCATTCGTTTATTGCCTCTGTGCCCACTTTCCATTGCTTTTGTTTTAACCTTACCACTTTTCGTAATTTAGGGCCTTTACCCTTTTATCTCCTACATCCTGCTACAAATAATAATAATAAAACAGTGCAGTTGTTTTATACTCTGCTCTGTCGCCCACCAAATCACTTTTTTCTTCAAATCTTTTCATCTCTCGCTTCTATACCCACATTTGGCCTTTAATACCCCTGGGTAGCCTAGGCTGATAGCCTTCGATCTACTGCCATTAAATCTCCAGCCTTATGGACACTCCTCAATCCCTGAATGCTAAGAGGGGCCCCAGTCCCCCTCCTCTTCTCTTCTCCATCCTTGGCCAAAGCAACACATCCAATGTGAGGCATTAGAAAAGGGTGTTTCCACATAGGTAAGACACGCACAACTCTGCTCCCTTTTTATAACCCCTGTCAAAAGTATCACTGCAACATATATCCACCCTCCATCGGCAACAGCATCACTAAATACACCCCCACCACCAAAGGCCACAGACTGTCTTAATCAACAACGGTGTACTTATCTCAAGTTGCTGAAGCTTGAGTAATCCGATCAACTACCCCTTCTCCTTACAAAGATACACCCAAAAAACAACAATACAAAGCGTATTTATCCAGATAACTTTTTGTGCTTTCTTTCAATCTGATATCCATTTTTTTTTCCAAATGCTGATTTATGTCCTAAATATAATTTAAAATTTGAATATCAATATATCTTCACACCATGCAAAAACACCCTGTTAGATATTGGTTCACAAATAGTGATACCACTGGAAGTCGTGTGTTCAGATGTTTGTGAATAGTCTCTTAGAAAGCAACCCAAGATTGGTGGAAATGAGATTATTGTTGAGATAGATGAAAGCAAGTTTGGAAAATGTAAACATAATAAATAGAGGTAGGAAAGTTACGGATGTTTGGCATTTGGGGCAATTAAATGGTAAAAGTACTACTTTATTTTTTTAGATTTCTATCAATTTGCGGAAAAAAGGTTAGATTTAAATAAAACACATTAAATGTACCATTAAAATGTATTCTTTACTTTCAAACTAGAGTTCCCTAAGCAGAGATATTGACCTCACTAGCAACCCCACCATATCCACTCTCTCCAGTAATCCAGTCTGCAACTGCATCAACTTAAAAACCATTCCACAAAGCAGTCTTCAGTGTCTCAACTGATTGGACTTTTAAAAGAATTTTTCTCTCCTCCAATCTGGGACATCCCTTCAACAAGTCCTTATTACTCTCCTAGCGAGTGCCATCCAACTAATCTCTTCAATGCTGGCATAATGGCTGTATCACAAAGCCCTTGAATGCCTGGTCTCTTTGTCACAAAACCAAAGATCTTTCCCTGCTCTTGACAGGGGTCTGTGAGAGCTGATTTAGACCCGAGTATTCTCTGCAATTTAATGTTACTTGATGCTATTCAGAGATAAGATGGGGATGGCCTCAACTTGTTCATACATTAGTTGACCTTTTGGACCCACACCCTCATCCCATACCCCCAAGGTTTACGAGAAGTTGTAGCTTCACAGGTAGACATAGGAGGAACTTGGTGCAATGTACTTGTCTGTTCCAACCCCTGTCTCCTAGTCACTGAGGCAGAATTCACACACTATTTTCACAACTCTCGATCAAGCCTCCTACTTGGTGATTTTAATGCTTCTCATCCACAATGGGATCCAATTGCTACCTCTAACACAGCAGGCTGTTCCTTATTTAAAACCTTACTCTCATCAACAAACTCCTCACACACACCTAGTCTTTGTACTAGAGTGTATCATGCAAATGTGGGGGCTTCTACCCTGGACCTTTGCATGGTGGAAGGAAGTGCTTAATTTGTGTGTTCTCCTCTTGCCAATACAGGAGAAGTGATCATCTACTAGTCATCGTTTTCACCCTGGTCTCCCTGAGCCTCCTCTGCATACCATCTACCCACGATGGAAGCTAAATAAAGCCAGGTGGCCTACATTTCGATCGACATTAGACACTTGCCACAAAACTACACTCAATACATGACAAAGCCAGTTGGTTAACATATCTTTCCACACTACTGGAGAAAAGGTCTTCTCTCACACTTCCAGTCTTTCAATGGATGCTCCCATTGCCCCGATTTTTCAAAATGGGTAGGCGAGTTCCTGGAGGGGCGTAAATATACCCTCCCTACACAATGAAAGGGAACACTGGTTCACAAATTATTTCATTCTCAACCTACCTCCACTAAAATCTGGGCCTTCTTCAGACAGATGATTAAACTTCCGCCCCTTTCTTATCCACTGCAGCAGTGTCTTCCCATTGGGAAGTGACCTCGATAAAGTTAATCAATTTGTCTCAGAGTACAACCATCTATATTTCAACAACCAGCCTTCACTGTTAAACCAAGAGCAAATTGATGGGGTTAGAGTCTGTCGAAGACTATATGTGACCCTCTAGCCTCATCTTTCCAACACAAGGTGCTGCCAGATGCACTTTCTTCCATGAGAAAAGGCCATCCTCCCCGCCCCCAGCCCCTACATGATCCCATCAGACTTCTTAAGTCTCCTGCCAGAAGCATACCAAAAACACCTTGACGTTTCCTATGAATGTTGGTCCTTAGGACAGGCCCCAGAAGGGTGTGGACCCTGTCTATATGGTACCTCAAGGGATTGCATGCTTCCAACTTTCGTTCATACTATCAAGAGAGGTTCTGGTGGCTTGGTGCACTTTGATTCTCTCATAACCTAGCTGAGGTTATACTGCCAGTTCCTACCTGATGCCAAGTCCAAAAGCCTGCTAGCTAAGGGAGGTATTAGGTATGGGATGTTCTGGATTGTTGACTCTGTTCACCTCTCAGTGATCATATGAATGAGGTGGCTACAATGGTAACATCCTTTATAGTTCACCGCTCCAAGATAAAGTGGCCATTATGGCAGGTCAGTTTGTCAAGGCCCATCCTAGTTTGAGTCTGCAGACCGAGTATGTGTAAATGATCGCATTCTAAATGATGCTGTTCATATGGAGACTTACCTTCACCTTTCCGGGCATTGTAAGGTCATAGTATCTACTTTCAATCTGCCTCTTTATTTTTTTTAAACTGTTTCCATGGCCACAAGTGTAGGCAATAACAGAATGTGCTCAGAAGCAAGAGGGGTACATCATCCCCCCTAGGCATCGGGGAGGATGAGGTAACTTGAGGAACTTTTCCATCTGGTGGAGGTACTTTCCCTTACCCTTTCTCATTGGTGCCTTCAAGACTCTTCTAGCAGAGAGGTGGGGTCGCCTATCCTGTCTCCAGGTGACTATCCTTACTAGGTGTCCACCAAAATTAGGATAAACACAGGCAGCACTCCCTGGAGGCTACTCCTAATGGGCCAAATTAAACTTGATGAACCCCTTTAGAGTGGCAAGGGTTGCTAGGTCCAGTGTGCTTTGCCCCCACACTTTCTTTGTGATTTGTGACCTTGTTGGGGTTTATCGTGGCTACACCCCCCGCCCTTTCCTGATGGAGGTTGGCGTGCCAGCCCTGACGATGAATTAGCTTGAGTAGGAAACAGTCCTGTTGAGCCCCTGGTTGGAATCCTCAATACCTTTGAGAGGATGGCCAGATGGATGCTCCTCCCAAAGTGGGCATAGACCTGGAGATGCCCCTTGCCACAGATCAGATGGCAGGGTCTTTTTTGGCAATGAATAATGACAGGAAATGTCCCTGAACTTAAGTCTACTCCTAGACAAGATCCTTTGGGGCAGGCAACAAGGGCCCCCAAGGACTCGAGAGGAGAGGAGGGACCACTGATAAGACCCCCACTAGAGACGAACGTTTACATATCTTGGAGCTCAATTTTATCTATGACTAGCCCTCTACTTGCCCCACCCAACCCCCCAACTAGTTCACTGCACATGTTATTTTGAAGGATTACCCGTCTGCTGCTGGGATAACCCATTGCCGAAGTATAATAATAATAATAGGTGATCGCCCACCCTCCTCCTTAGTGAATCCACACATCTCTACTTCTCTTTATTACATACCCGCTCTTACCCCCTTCCACACTTGATCTTCTATTCACTGAGGTTCTGGAAACCAGGGGCACTTTCATCCTCTTCTGGGTCCTGGGTTGATTGGCAGTGTATACAGTGAGGTCAATACCTGCTGCAAGGGCCAAAAGCTCACTGGGTAGGGGAAGTATTAGGTACACGACGGTGTTCTGGGTCATTACCTCTTCAATGGTTGCAGTGCACATATAAGCCCCAGGACTAAGTGCCCATTAGGTCAGGTCATTTTGTCAAGGCCCATCTTAATTCAAATATGCAGGTCGAGTATCTGTAAATGATCAGATTGTTGAATTTTTCTGATCTTATGGGGACTTTTTCCTTAATCCCACCATCCCCTCCCTCTCTGGGACCTTTCTTCAAGAGTTGCCCAGAGAGGCTCTGGCCTCATGGCGAGGGAGGTCAGCCCTGGGGACCTTAGGGTACTCTGGTGCTGCGAACCAGAGTTTTAATATACCCCCTCCCCTCCATTACTTTCTTTTACTGCCCTTTATTTCCCTCGTTCTTTCTCCTATCTAGTGGCCCTGACTGTTATCTGACATCTGGTCACCTGATCAAGCCCTAAGGGACCCTTGGTTGGGGGAGCCCCCCACAAATGCGATGAGTAGAGACGTGATGGTCCCTCATTGAGAGATTGCTTTGTTACGGTTATTTGCTCCTCCACAGATGGCGGCAGCATGTTTTCCAAAGGCAACATGATCCATCAAGGGAGAGCATTAGCTAGCTTTATTGGTCTCTAGAGAGCTGAATGTTTCTTGGACGGGAGCCTTCTTGCGAATGTGTTGGACCCTTCCAAGGCGGCCATGATTAGTGCCCTTTCCACACTCAGCAGTGAGTGAGATGCAGCTCTTCGTCAAAGGAAAGGGAACTACTCCAGAGAAAACATCATCTTGTTGGAGCTTGCTGACCATGGTGCGGATAAGTTGAATGTGTGATGAGAAAACATGGAATGGCCTTGAGACCCACCCCTACACTTTGTCCGGTTTAACTGCGATGAGTCAGCGTGTGCCGGTTGGTATCGCTGCTACCACATGAAGGCATTTGGTCCATTGCTGCTGGGGTGCTAATACTGCCAACGCTTTGGCTATAATGAATCACTCCTGTAGACATGCAACGTTGGGTTTACCCAAATTCTGTATAAGTTGCTCCAAGGACAAATATGATAAGTCCCAATTGTTTATGTCCAAGTGTGTCAATTACAGAGACATGCACCCCTTCTTCTTCGAAGGAACGAGGTATGTATCTACTAGAGAGGGAAATCCTGACTGTTCAGACTGAGGATAGTCTCTCATTTCGCAAGGTTAAGGACCTGGTCCTGAAGTTCCCTGCACTGCCCGAGATGAGGCATGTCCCCTTATGCCTCAATGTTAATTTGGCACCCTCTGCTCATGCCCCTTACAGGCCTAGAAGCATGGTCATTTCCATGCCCAGTAAGAACCATTCTTCCTCCGGGTGCTTCACTGTTTGAGCTGGTAGCACAAAGGTTTCACATTCAGCCTTGGCTAAAGTCAGATCCCACCTCCCCTATCAATGTGCATCTCCTGTAAGGCAAAATGGCCTCATCCCTCCACTGAGTCGTTAGATTCAGAGGAGGCAACACCCCTGAAGGTGGTCATGAAGGCGTCTTCCAGGGTTCATAAAGCTGCTTCCCTAAAGGACAGCACCAAACAAGCTTTGGCTCCTAGGCTCCCTCCCAAGGCTACACTAGGTGGCTCGGAGGGGGTAGATCCTCCAAAAGATGGACCCCCTTCCCCCGAAGCTGTTCCTCCTGTCAAAGGTTTTGAGGTGCGGGGAGAAAAAGACTTGTAAAGCGAGCCCAACCTTCCTTGAGTAGCCCTCTTAGACGACAGCGCCTTCAGTGCCTTTTTCGGCAAGTGGCCACAGTTCTACCTCCGGGAATCGTATAGCCATTACTATGAGGGTCTTCTCCTCGAAGAGTGACCCAGCTCTCCTCCTTGCTAGAGCTAGAGTCCAGGCCCACTGGGAGTAGCTGCGGGGATTTGTTTCCTCCCGTTACATGTTAGCTATCTTTTTTGCAGACCATGATGACCCCGTGCTCCCTGCCCACCCGGCATGATGGCTCCATTCTTCTCTTTGATTTAAATACCTACTTTCAGGCAGTAGCAGTGCATCCACACCTGGATAGGAGGTATACCTTTATTTCTGCGTACATTCCGCCATCAGCCAACTTTGGCGCGGAGGACTTACGCCCAGTTGTGGCACAGTTGTTGAGGCCCTTTCCACTGCTCAAGGATTTGAACGGTAGACTCTCCCTCTGAGGAAACTACTTAATCAATTACAGGGGACAGGTCCTTGCTGACCAAATTGGTAAATGTTAATCTAGCCTTTTTCCTAGACAGCAAAGGCCACCTGTCTTCTGTACACTGTGGCTTCTGCAAGTTCCACTCTACGTTGTATGCTCTGCTCCGACTTGAAAATACTGTCTGTGCTGCATTGCTTCGTAGACAGCATTACGCGTGTTTTTATATCTGGCAAAGGTCTATGATACCGCATGACGATATGGTATCATGGAGCCTAACAACATGTTGGGGGTTAAGGGACGCCTACCAATCTTTACTTCTGCCAGATTGTTGATTCTGGGTACGAGTTTAGGGTATCCATAACATAACGGCCCACTGGGACAGGGAAGTGTCTTCACTCTAGCTTTCCTTGACCTGAACATCAATGATAATCACCTCCATGCTGCCGGAATATGTGTTCGCTACGCTCTATGTGGACAACCTTTCATTCTCTTGGTGCATCCCAGATTCCAACTCTGGACCATTGACTCAAATAGGCATTGAACCTCACCTCTCGTTATGCCAAAGCGCACAGGCTTCAGTTTTCCTTGCACAAAACTAAGGTGGTACACTTTGCCAACAGCCACAGCTTCATCCTGACCCGGACTTGTTCTTAAACAGGGTTCACCAGGAAGTGGTGGTGGATTCTGACTGTTCCTATGTCTTGTTTTCGACCAATGTCTCACCTAGGAGGCTCTTATATGCTGCCTTAGGGTCTCTTGTACCCACACCATGAACATTCTTTGTTACATGACGTTCAGCACTTAGGGTCCTGATAAGGCTACTGTCTTGCTTTTCTACCACTCGTTTGTTCGTTCAAAGCTTGATTACCAATGCAAGTTTTATGCATCTGCATCCGAGCGTGTATTGCTGAAGGTGGACTCGATCCACTACACCGGTGTCCACCTTACGACCTTTGCCATTCGCACGTCCCTCATTCAAACCCTTTTATTATCCTTAGGAGATGCCACTCGCTCTGGGCCATGCATACGGAGAGACGCCAGTCATACCCTAAACCCATGTGTTTTGGGCTAGGAAACTTCTTTGATAGCTCGTTGTAGCTCTTGTGCCGGTGGCGCCTATGGTTCTGCCCAGGACACCACCCTGAAAGGTACCACCTTTTACTTTTTATCACCATGCCTCTGCTTGCATAGCAGCGAGAGTAATGCCTTCGATCTTTTGGAGCGCACTTCGTGTCATGTTGGATCCTTGCCAGTGTACACTGATAGCTCCGGGTCCCAGGAGGGGATCAGATTTCATGCCGTATCCCCTCTGTCAGCGGGGATCTACTGGGCGCTGGGTCTTTCTTCACGACAGGCTGCTTGCATACACCTCTGTGTACAGGAGATAGCGTGTCTTACCCGGTTCGGAGACCAGATTGTGACCTTTATCAACTCACAAAGCATCCCGAGTGCTCTTGGAGCATTGGAATCTCCCCCACCCCCCCTCCTGTTCGCGGTATCCGTGACTCCACGGTTGCGGCGAGCTTGGTGGATATTGAAATTATCTTCATGTGAGAATTGCAGGGAATGAGGGCGCCAAAGAGTCCACAAGGACTGGGCGACTATACCAGCATTTCGCTCTTCCTCACATCGACGACATGGCTGGCAGAAATCAGGGTAGCCCACCCAACTGCTTGGCAAAGAAGAAGGGAGACGGCCGAAAAGTTGCGTGCCATTGCGCCGCGACTGTTCGCATGGAGTTACCCCCCCCCCCCCATGCCTCGACGACTTCAGGACGCTTTCTGTCATCTTCGAACTATTGTACTCGCGGGACTCATTGCTATTTGATGGAGCACTCCCCTTTATGTTCCTGCAACGACTGCATTATCCCCAGACTGTTCATATTGAATGTTCCAGTCTTGGTCCTCTTCGCACACTTTAACTGTCCTGGTACCGGGATGAGCGGGGTCATCGCCCCTGCACTCGGGACGGATTTGTGCACACAGACTTGTGAACTACCTTTTTGGAGGAGGCTGGCTGGCTTTTTTGGCTTCTTGTTTTTTTTTTGTATCCTTTGTTTGCTTGGGAATTTTTAGAGTAGTCTAGCACTAGGCTGAAATTTTAATTACAGTGACATGCCCTGGAAGGCAGTCACCAGATGGATTTAAAAAACAAACAAACAAACAATCCGTACTTAATAGACCCAGATTTGTGACCTTGCTGTGAACCTGCATGCCTGCCCTCCTTAATTCCCAATGGAGGCTGCCATCCAGTTTCCATTGCCAACATTGTGGCAGCAGGCTCCGGATTGCCAGCATTCACACTGTCTGCCCCGTTAAGTAGAGCCACTTAGGTGTTTGAAGGAACAATGAGAGGGGATCTAACTTTATCCCCCCCCCCTCCTCCCCATTGACAAAACCACCAAACAGCCACAACAAATTATATATCGCTATACAAAAAAAATCACCCCAAATATGTAAATACAATCTTACAATCTAGAATAACTGTCCTCAATGCCTAAAATTTAAATAGCTCCCACCAAACTGCCAAAACATAAAGCAAACAAATATATATCCTAATTTAACTTACTATTTAATAAACTGTACAGATAATAGATAAAGTTATATAGAACAACTGGCCAATGTATAAACCTGTATCAAAAGATGGGACAGGGGGGGTGGGGGAGGAAGGCAGGTCCTTTTCTTCCAAGGATTTGGCATGCATTTCTGGTGACTCTGTAGAGTTGCCACTTCTTGAGAATTGGCAGGTGCACGGTTCCACACTACCACTTAGGGACAATGTTGGGATTGTCGCACTCAACTGTCTATGAACTCAGTAGCTCCAGGCTGTGTCCTCGCTCACTCCACAACTTGTCTCTCAAAGTCCAATGTCATGACTTAGCTTACACGTCTCAACGAGATGAAAAAGAGAAGGCATTTCAATCATGGATTCACTGCCACACTCAAATATCCCTACCAATAACATACATGCAATCATCCCTACTCACACAGACTACTTCTCACTTGGTTAATTATTCAGCGCTGACTCAGTGATACTCCTGTCTAAGCCCACCCCTGTACAAGATCCTCCTGGAACGGCACAGTCCTCTAAGGATCCAAGAAGAAAGGAGGGACCCTGAAGCCCTATCCTTCCACATTGCAGTGAGAAAGATTAGGATGAGGTCGGCCAGTTCAGCTTCAGGGAGCCCTCCGCAGGGGGAGATAAGAAGGCTTGCACCTCTTCAAAAAAGTTAAAGAAGAAAAATAGTGGTTCCTCTCCTTCTAGGTTGAAAGTGGTTATGGGGTGGACGGGCTTCCCACCGATTCAGTGGGAGACTAGAACAAGGATGGTTTCTCCGATGGTGGGGTACCCTCAGGGAGAGGTGGGGCAAATATCAGACCAAGGATTTCATATCTGACCTCAGGGTTTGCTCAGTGTGGAGACGCCTATTTGCGACAAAATCCGTGGTAGGGGTGAGGATCTAACCAAGAACTGAGGTAGCGGGGGTACTGCTACGATCTCAGTTAAAGCAATGCCTTATTGCGTTTCTCTTCTGTTTGTTTGCGGTATGATGACCTATGATAGGCCCTTGTGGCTTTTGTCATCCATAAAATTATGTTATGTTATGTTATTATATTACTATGACGTGGAATAAATTTATTTCGGTTTCATTATAGCATTGGGTTATAAAACAAACCAGGTTTGCTAATTCTGTCAATGTATACATCTAATTACAAGATTTTGTGAGCAATTTGATAAAGTGCAAGGTTTTTCTGTGTGCTGATTTTTGCATATTTTTTTGCAGGGTTTTCTTGTGTGGAATGGAATTACTTTGTGCTGAGCGCCTAGGGCCCTTGAAAGGAAAAAAAATGTGCTGGTGTGAGACTTTTTTTGGCCTCCCTTATAAATATTTTATCATAGATGATTAAGAGCTTCATCAGCTTTTCAATGCTATAACTAGAAAATGATATGCTTTATTTATTATAGTTGTATATTATAACCATTTACCAATGTTATTAGTTAATTTCAAAATGTCTCAGGCTGATCTCAAAGAATACATATAACACAGTTGCTTTGTGAATTTCACAACTATATATAAAATTTAACATTAATAGTATAGCAATTCTCATTAGCAAAACAAATTTAATAATTCTATAACCCTAATACCTGTAATAGAAGGACAAGAATTTAGCAAAAACTCCCTGTATTTTTACTTCTTGGCTTAAAAATGGACATAAAAATGTACAAGCATTTCATACATGATAATGGAAAAAAATAAAATCATATTTGCCATTTAGAATTTTTAGTAAGCCTACTTACATACTAACCATTAATAGCCATATACATAAATGTACATCTTAATCACAATTCACACTTAATACATGTCCATATCATTAATTATTTACAAATATACCTAAATCATTCATCACCTATAATGCTCACTGTTTCATGAAGGCTACAGTCAACAGAAAATATATAAATGATAGTAAACTTAGTAAATAGACTAATTTTATTAAAACAGGATTGCCTTGCGTGCCTTTTTCTTGGCAAAACTACGAATTACAGTGTCAAAGTCTATATGTTTTGCAATGTCAGACTCAATACTGGGCCTAGCCAGGTTGTTCAGGTGACCCTGACCCATGGTGGACCTGAGATAATTTTTGATGAGCTTAAGCTTGCTGAAGCTCCTTTCTGCTAATGCTACTGTTGCTGGTGCTGTAAGGAACATCCTCAAGGTGACACTGAGGTTGGGAAATATACTTTCTAATCTGTACTCTGCCAAAGCATTTAACAGTTCCAATGCACCCAACTGTTTTCTACCAAAATTGGCATTGGGAACCATTGTTATGTGATTCACTTCCTGCACAAGGTCTTCACTGCTGAAGTCTTTAGAATACTTCTCTGCTAGTTTAGCTACTTTGCACTTCAATTCCTCTTCTGACATCTTTTGGTAGTTCCTTCGAAAGCTGAAGATGTCAGAAATCTGTTTGGCTGCACTGAAACAAACTGTAAGCCCTCTAATAACATTATCCAATATTACATAAAATATGTGCTTTCGGAAGTGGGCTTCCTCAGAGGATTCATCTTCCTCGTTCATTTCATTCACATTTTCATCAGGTGTATCTTCATCATGGAATCTTGTTCTTTTTCCCCCTTCCTCTCTAGGATCTTTTCTTCAGGGGTCGTGCCCAGAGAGGCTCTGGCCTTCTCGTGGCGAGGGGGAGGGGTCAGCCCTGGCGCCGTTAGGGGTCTTATGGAGCTGCCAACAAGACTTTTAACATGCCCCTCTTTCTTTCCTCCCCTATTACGTTATTCCACTGCCCTTTATTTCCCCCTCTTCCTTCACCTATCTATTGGCCCTTATAGATACCCGACCTATGCTCATCATATGGATTGATTCCGAATTGTTCTTTCAAGAAGTTGGAAGAGGCTGGGCATCTCCACCGCCTTTGTCCACAGAATGCCCAACGAGAAACCCATCGTTGGCCCCTTTTCTCCCTGCGTAAGAGAACTCGGGCAGCCTCTTAGGTTTCTAAAGATGGTGTGGTGGATCCGTATCCATTCTCCAAGAGGACATACCGGACGTAACTGATTGTATAGTTACAGTAGTGCTGGGCCCTTGTAGGCCTCCATGGTGGGGAGCCCCGAGGGAGAATGCGAAGTTTTTTTCTTTTTGTTTGCAATGGCTAGCCATAAACCAAAAACCTCCCCTTCTCGTAAGGGTTCTCGTGACAAACGTTCCTTAGCTCCCCTTTCAGCCTTCCCTCGCTCGTTGGACCCCTATTCCAACGAAGTAGACCCAGATCTAGATTATCCTCGCTTTCTTGTCATGAGTACGCCGTGCTGACGGGACTCAGCACCCCGTCCGACCCCAGCTTAGCCTCTTCTCCTTCCTTCAAAACACTTGTTTCCTTGCTTTTCATACAACCTCTCCCACAACTTTCTCTGGTCAGCCTCTAATTTCACAGGGTAGATGCTGACCTTTTTCTCAGCCAACCGTCCGGATCGGGGCTGAGGGGGAAGGGGACAATGTTCCCTAACCCCTGAGCTACGGTCTGGGGTGGTTGGTTTTTAACAACCTGCTTCATCCCTACCCATACCTTCCTCACATCCCTTTTCCTTTCCTCCTCACAATTATCTTTTTTACGTCCTGTCCAAGCTGGAGCCGCCATGCCGATGCACTGCCAGGCCACCAGGCGGGAAGGGTGGTCCCATACGGTGGCGCCTGGCTCTGCCGGGCCTGTAAGCACCTCTTGCAGTGCGGGCAACTGCAAGAGGTGATGAGCTATTGCGTCCCGTGGCACAAATAGGGTCACCATGCCCAATGATGAATATAAAAAAAAAACCAACCCTCAACTTCCCCTGTATCATCAACGGAGCCGCCCTCGCGCGGCTCAACCGAAAAAATGGAGGTTCTCCCCCTCCTGTGCTTGCGCAGGGGACCCTCCATATCTCGCTAACCGGAGAGGAGGCTCACTCTTCTCCTGCGCCTAGTCGGATGCTCTGCTCCGACTGGAAAATGCCGTCTGCGAGGCTTTCCTTCGTAGACAGGACTACGCCACGGTCTTTTTCGATCTGGAGAAGGCCTATGATACCACATGGCGATACGGTATCATGGAGACTCTCCACACGATGGGGGCGAGGGGACGCCTCCCAATGTTTATATCTGAATTTTTGCGAGATCGTCGATTCCGCGTACGGGTGGGGGGAGCCCTCTCCGGCCCAAAGGAGCAGGAAGAGGGTGTCCCGCAGGGAAGTGTCCTCAGTGTCACACTCTTTGCCCTGAGCATCAACGGAAGATGTTCTCGCTACGCTCTACGTGGACTACTTTTCAATCTCTTTTGGCGCGGCCCAGATGCTAACTCTGGATCGTCGACTCCAACAGGCATTGAACCGCGTCTTTCGCTATGCCGAAGCGCACAGGTTTCAGATTTCTTTGGCCAAAACTAAGGTGGTGCACTTCTGCCGCCATCCACGGCTTCACCCCGACCCAGATTTGTTTCTTAATGGGGTGCGCCTGGATGTGGTGGAATCGCACCGTTTCCTTGGTCTTGTATTCGACCGACGCCTCACCTGGGAGGCTCATATTCGCAGCCTTAGGGTCTCTTGTACCCGCGCCATGGACATTCTCCGTTCCGTGACGTTCAGCGCTTGGGGCGCTGATAGGACTACTGCCCTACTTTTTTATCGATCCTTTGTTCGTTCGAAGCTTGACTACGGATGCGAGTTTTATGCATCCGCAGCCGAGCGTTTATTGCGGAAGGTGGATTCGATCCACCACACCGGCCTTCGCCTTGCGACCGGTGCCTTACGCACATTCCCCATTAAGAGCCTGTTGGTCGATGCTGGGAAGATGCCACTCGTTCTGCGCCGCGTGCAGTGCATCACTCGCCTGTACGCGCGAGCCCGGCGCCTCCCTCATTCGCCAACAGCTCTCACTGCATCCGCAGCTGATCTCGATGGTGCCTATGCCGCCGAGAGACGACTGTCGTACCCTAAGCCCTTTGGGTTTAGGGCTAGGAAACTCTTTCGAGAGCTACATATAGCTCTCGGGCCGGTGGCGCCCCTGGTTCTGCCCAGGACGCCACCCTGGAGGGTACCACATTTGGCTATTTGTCGCCACGCCTCTGCTCCCAAAGCTTGTACGGTGCTGGGAGTATTGCGTTCGACCTTTTTGGAGCACACCTCGTGTCACGCTGGAACCGTGCCAGTGTTTACGGTTGGCTCCAAGTCCCAAGAGGGGGTCAGCTTCCACGCCGTATCCCCTCTGTTTGAAGTCAGCGGGGCTCTGCCAGGCGCTGCGTCTGTCTTCACGGCCGTGCTGATGGCAATACACCACTCGGTACGGGAGATTACGCGACGTGCCCGGTTCGGAGACTGGATTGTGATCTATAGCGACTCACAATGCGCCCTGAGTGCTCTCGGGGCATTGGAATCTCTGCATCCCCTGGTAGGCGATATCTGTGACGCCACGGTTTTGGCGAGCCGGGAAGATGTCGAGATTATCTTCTGCTGGGTTCCTGGACATGTAGGAATTGCGGGGAATGAGGGCGCCAAAGAATCCGCGAGGACTCTGCGACCAAACCAGCGTTTCGCTCTTCCTCACACCGACTACATGGCAGGAATACGGGCAGCTCTTCGGACTGCTTGGCAAAGAAGATGGGAGACGGTCGAAGGGAACTTAAAGTTGCGTGCCATTGCGCCGCGACTCTTCCCATGGACCTATCCCCCAATGCCGCGGCGGCTTCAGGTTGCTTTCTGTCGTCTCCGAATCGGACACACTCGTGTGACGCATCGCTATTTGATGGAGCGCTCGCCTGCGCCCTATTGCGACGACTGCGTCGTTCCCCAGACTGTTCGGCACATTCTTGTTGAATGTCCCAGTCTGGGTGATCTTCGCGCACGTTACCTGTCCCGGTACCGGGATGGGCGGGGTCGCTACCGCCTGTCCTTTGTACTTGGGACGAGTGCGTGCACATTAACTGGTGGACTTGTTGACTTTGTGGGGGAGGCCGGGCTTCTTCACTTTATTTAAGAAGGTTCTATTTTTTTCTTTGTTTGTTATTGTTTTCTTTGTAGGTTGCATGCTCCTGCACCGGGGTGAGGGAGACCTCCCCTCTCTGCCCGAGATTGCTTCCTAATTGTTAAGTTTTTCACATTTTTATCATTGTTGTTTTTATATTTTTATTTTAAAGTAGCCTAGTTCTAGGCTGTCGTGTTTCCGGCGACTGATGCCCAAGTGGGCAGATGCCAGATGGGTTCTATAAATAAAATTTTTAAAAAATAAAAATCTTGTCATGAATTCATCATCCGACACCCCACTTGCAAAAGTCGATGTGTTTGACGTCAATTAATCTTTTGAGTCCCGATGTGATCAAGAGGTAGTGGTGATGTCGTAGTCGAGGTTTCATCCCACTCTCAACACAACCTTGTGCGAAATCTATCTTCATAGCTGAAATTCCAGTAACTGTCTCGCTCCATCCGCGTCTGAATTTTGTCAAAAGTGTCATCCGTTCAAACGAACTAAGGGACTACGACCTCCCTCGCCTCCAGAGCAAGCTTAGTACCCAACGTGTCACACACGTACACAGGGTAACTAAAACATTAGGCTCCACTACGAGTCCCAACCGCGACACTGACTTTAACATTCGAACGACAAGTTCTACCGCAGTATATTAAAGCTGGGTACCTTCGTGTCCCGGTAAGTCCCTACATCGAAGTACCCAGACGCTGCTTCAATTGCAATCAATTTGGACATGTTGGCAGAGCCTGTCGGCACCCTCGCTCCTGCGTGAATTGTAGCTCTGACTACCATGGCCCTGAATGCACCAAAACGCCCCACTGTGCCAACTGCGGAGGTACCTACAGTGCTGCGTCGAAACTCTGCTCTATATTTTTATATGAAAAGGAAGTTCTCGCTTTGCGCGACTCCCTATGTCTAGATAAAAGAGAGGCCCACCAGCGTGCCCGAGCACAAACCTCCCAATCGGCCGGCTCTTCTCTGACTTTTTACGTGACGCTGAACGAAACCGACCAGCCTGAAGCACTCCATCCTACATCTACTCGCAGCGGCAGAAACATTCAAGATATGCAGTCGAAGCATCGCTCTCACACTGAGATAACCGATGTAGCCCGCAGCTCTAGCTGGGAGAGACGCTCAGGGTGAGACACTTGAAGACTCCAGACGCTATTTGAAAGAATCTTCAACATCGACCAGTGAAGGTTCATCCACCTGGCCCCGAGACCCAAAGCCCAGTGGTAAGAGGAAGGATTCCTCTTCTGGATCATCGACCACCAATAAGCGGGCAGTCTCTGTAGCTGACTCGGCCGAACCCCGAGAATCTTCAATGGACTCTTTCTCTATGGCTGAACATTCTTTGCCCTTAAGTCCGTCCCACCCTTCACAGGACTTAGGCCCCATCCTGATCAAAAGGATGGTAGATATACACCCAGCTCCACACACCTCGCTCAGATCGCCTGTTCGTTTCACTCACCCTTCTACCCATATTCCGATGGAAGCAGTTGATATTCCAACATCACCAATCGCTGCGGTTGGACCAACCTCTCAGAGACCGAAAATACCCTCGACCCATGAATCTGGATCTACCGGCCGAAAATCCGTTCTCGATCTTCCTTTTCCGCCAAGTTGTGAGCCCGAATTACAATCGAGGGCCTCGGTCGGTTCTCCAAAACCGTCGAAAAAAGCACCAGTTACTGCCCCCTCTAGGATCTCTCCCCCTGCAAAAGCAGGCTCCTCAAAATCAACTCTCCGTCTCCCAAGCTCTTTGGGACGAACCTCAAATACAATATCGGCCACACAAGAGGAAAAGATATCCACAGTGGTATCTAACCGTCACACATAATATCTTCCATTTTACAATGGAATTGTCAAGGCGTTCTTCCAAAGTGGGAAGAACTCAAAAATCTTTTGACGACTCTCCACCCCGATGTTATTTCTCTTCAGGAGAATAAACTGGGTAGACGGCCCTTTCCGCCGGTACCCGGCTTTCTCACTTTCAACTCTATTGCTCCTGCTGGAAGCTCCTCAAATGGGGGGGTGTCAATCATGGTATCTTCATCCCACGGTGTTTCTCCCACCCCCCTACATACTACCCTCCAAGCTATTGCCGTGAAGGTTTTTCTTACTAAACCTTTTACCGTTTGCTCTATTTACCTACCCTTGTTTATCATTGTCAAGACCCGACCTTTTAGAACTTATAGACCAGTTACCCTCCCCAATCTTATTACTAGGAGATTTTAACGCCCGCCACCCATACTAGGGTGACATCACTCGAAATGCCAAAGGCTTATCTGGCATTTTTTTTTTTTAAACACTGGCGATTTTACCTCTTATCATGTACAGACGGAGTCTTTTAGCTGTGTTGACCTGTCTGTTTGTTCCCCGGATTGCTTCACTGAATTTTGATGGTCAATTCTTGAGGATCTCCATGGGAGTGACCACTTCCCTATTGTCTTGTCGGCCCTTCAAGTTAGCCCTCATACAACCATGCCCCTTAAGTGGGACTTAGGTCATGCAGATTGGGAAGGTTTCCGAGGGCCGTCCTTCACAAGTGCATCCTTGGGGACCTTCAATGGAATATCTACAATGCAGCAACACATACCATCCCACGGAGGCGACACGCCACGGGTCGCTCAACCGTGCCCTGGTGGACCTCGGTGTGTGCAACAGCTATTAAAAACTACAAGTTAACCCATGCCCGATAACGAAAGAACCCAACTTTGTGCAATAAGGTCGACTGAAACCGAGCTCGTGCGCTTCGCCAAAAAAACCTACGTCAGGCTAGCCGAAATTAATGGTTCCGAGCCGTTACAATAAGGCTTTTCTATCCTACAAATCAAAGGAAGAGTCTCATTCTCTCAACTTCACAACAAAATCTAACCTTGCATATAACGCTCTATTCAGCATCCATGAGCTGCGTAGCGCTTTGCCTCTTTTCAGATCTACTACCCCTGGCCTTGACTAGATCCATTTCGATATGATTCGGCACCTACATCCACACTCTACTCTCTTCTTACTTGATTTGTACAACCTTATATGGGTGAAGGGTTTTTACCCGTCATCATGGCGCATTGGGATCATCCTTCCCTTTGCCAAACCGAACAGGGACGGGTTGGACGCAAATCACTACCGCCCTATACAACACAACGGGAAGATACGGCATCTTAAAGCAGCTATACATCTGGTGGATGAGAGGCCTTTTACTGTCACTTATTCAGAGTTTTTTAGCATCTCGATCCTTCAAGGTACGTGTTGGAGACGCATATTCTGACCTGCAACCCCAAGAGGAGGGAGTTCCTTACGGCAGTGTTTTAAGAGTATGTTTTATAATTGCCATCAATGATATATTTCGTCTCTCCCGGAAGGTGTATCGGCAACTCTGTTTGTCGATGATTTAGCACTATATTGTTCCTCACCTCGCCTGACATCAGCAGCGCGTCGGCTAAAACTGGCCGTCTATGCTGTATCCTAAAGAGCACAACTTAATGGATTCCGCTTTTCCACGAACAAAACCAAGGCAATGTATTTCCACCAAAGCAGAGGGGTTCTTGTTCCTCCATCTATCATCCTACAAGGCGAAGATATAGAGTTTGTCTCAGAGTTTCGGTTTCTGGGCGTAACTCTCGATCCAAAGTTATCCTGGTTACCACACCTACGCCGACTTTGAACAGGCTGTCTGCGGGCTCTAGTAGACATTTTGAAAGTCCTCTCACACACTTTGTGG
Source organism: Ceratothoa steindachneri (assembly GCA_963969495.1). NCBI lineage: Eukaryota > Metazoa > Arthropoda > Malacostraca > Isopoda > Cymothoidae > Ceratothoa > Ceratothoa steindachneri. Next base: position 217,784 of record CAXAKS010000006.1, on the reverse strand, counting down.
GGCAGCAACCGACAAACATTGTAGACATTATACACAGCCCTCTTCCAATCCAAATTGGATTATAGCTGTCAAATTTACTCATCAGCTTCCCCTTCAACCCTTAAAATGCTGAACACCATTCGAAACCTCGGAGTTCACCTTTCCAGTGGAGCCTTCCGTACTTCTCCTGTCAACAGCCTTTACTGTGAGAGTGGGGTACTTCCTTCGCCCTACCATGGACTTCAAATCTGCATGCGATACCTCTGCCGAGTACAGCAAGCCCCTGTATCAGAGATCTACAGATGCCTGTATGCTGCCGAATCAACGGCAACATATGATAAGTTGCAATCTTTATCCCGCCCCTTGAACCTTGGCATAGATCATCTCTCTAACCTGGGTGCTCCAAGGGTCCTTACCCTTCCATCCTTACTGACCCCTAGTTGGTGTGCTCCTCTCCCCACAGTATGTACCAACATGTGGAGCCTGGAGAAGTCTTCCATGGACCCTCGCATCATTAAGAGCCTGTTCTTAGAGCATTCGACCTCACACAAACAATGCTTCCCATTATACACGGATGGCTCTAAGTCGGACAGTGGCGTGAGCGTCGCAGCCATCTACACAGGAGGAGAATTCCTAACTATCTTTGCCGCCAGCATCATCCATTTTTACCGCTGAACTTTCAGAAATCCTTTTAGCCTTTAGACTCATCCAAATTTTACCTTTTAATAATTTTGTCATTTTTTGTGACTCAAGGAGTGTCTTACAGTCAATTAGATCTTTTAATGCATCCAACCCCTAGTCACAGAAATTTGCAACTGGCTGATCTAAAATGCGTCCCGATATAGAATTATTTTTTGCTGGGTCCCTGGGCATGTGGGGGTCCTGGACAACGAGAAGGCTGATCGGCTGGCCTGCTCAGCACATTCTGTGTCTCCGGAGAACATGGCTCCGCCTTTTAGGGACTACTTTCCTTCAATAAGAAAGTATATTTTCCAACTGTAGTAGAATGAATGGGATGACTGTTCATCATCCAAACTATACAAATTTAAAAATTCTGTTCACTCTTGGCCCTCGAGCCATCATAGATTGTGGTTGTTGGAGGTAGCCCTTTGCAGAGTTCGCATTGGCCACACGAGACTTACTCACGGCCATCTTGTTTCGGGTGATGTTCAAATCAGCCCTTACTGTCGTTTGTGCGGTGGGGACCAATCGGTTGCCCACCTTTTATTGGATTGCACCCATTTCACCAGTCTCCAGTTGTCCTGTTTCCTGACCCTTTTAACTATTCCTCAACACACCCGTGTTCGATTCATATTGGCAGAGGAATCTTTTAACCCGTCATCTTTAAAATTTTTATCACAAAGTGGTTTCCTCCACCTTTTATAGATAATTTGCCTCGTTTTATCCTAGCTGCCATATAGAATCCACTTGGATTGGGCAGCAACCCACTGGTTCCTTACCTTAAACCTTTCTTCCAAAACGTGCTGCTTAACAAGATCAGAACATTCTGCAATGAATTCATTTTGGGACTCATTAGAGAGGTAATGTACTTTCAGTCTTTCCCCATTTTTTTGTGACTCTTCTACCTTTTGCTTTCCCAGTGGGAAAGCAACTTTATTAGACCTAAAAGGTTTCCATTATTTGAGTCACCAATGCGTTGCAAAGAACCCTGGAAAGCAAGGCCACGTTCTCCTAAGAATAGGGTAACATCAATAATTCGCTTCAAAAGGTTGTACCATTTTTCCGATTTCACTTTAATTGATGCTTCTAGAAGATTCTCAATACCTTCTTGCAATGGCAGACGTCTTTCTAATCAAGGCCAAGCTAGATAGCCATTACTCTTTTCATGCTCGGGAACCCTGTTACATAATTTCCGCCACTCAGTACCTGTTGGCCAGCCTTCAGCTGTAGCAAATGCAGATTTGGATGCAGTACTCAGCCTGCAGCAAACACTGTCCCAAAATAGCCGTCACAGAAAACAATATAGTGACTCCTTATGCTGACTCCAGACAAGCCACTCTCAGCATGCTGTTCTGCATTAATGTTTCTGAACTTCACTGTACCTTCTGGAAATGTTTGATTGTTACCATCTTTAGGCAATGTTAAAGGAAAGTCAATATGACCTCTGGTAACATAATTCTCTATGTATGATTGAGAAGGAAATTCTGGTGTGAGGAATCCAATGTCAAGCTCGACAAGCCCAGTGCTAATTTTTAAAAATTTATCTTGAACTACTTTCATTGTTTCGCTACTTGTTTTAATAATTTCTGTTGCACTGTGTGCCTATTTTTGGAATCTACATTCTTATCTGCTCCACCAGGTCCAGGTTCTGAATTAATATACATGTCCATCGTATTTGTACATGCCCCCGAATTTGTTTCTTTATTAGCTTCTATCTCATTTCCATATAGGCTCTCTTGTTCACGACTGCCACCTACACTTTCCCCTTCTTCCAAATTTGCATCCGTATATGTTTCCACATTATGTTGTTTTCTTTTAATACCCACTTGAAAGAGGGTCTGTAATCCTCTTCTTTCATTGTCATCACGTTTCTTTTTTTCTTTGCTCTTTTGTGCTCCTGATTTATGCAGAGACATATTTCAGATGGGCAGATTCTGAAGAAAAATATAATAAGAATTGTCAGCTTTTCCTTTTCAACATTAAAATTCAAGTTAGAAAAAAAATAAAAATATTACATTACAAATGAAAGGTCTGTGTGAAGAGTCAGGAATAGTGTTTGTAGATGTATGGGAGGGCTTTTGGGGAATAAAGGGGATTGTATGCGATAGATGGGCTCCATCTGAGCTGGGATGGGGTTGAGTTTTTGTGGCAGGAGTTGGATAGTGTTATTTGGTCTTTGCCGGCAGGAAACCAGGTTCTGATAGTGGTCAGGGAAATTTTGTGGCTCAGGGTGGGGCAGTGAAGGAAAGCCAGCACAGAGGAGTAGAAGGTATACAGGCTAAAGGGAGTGCTTTAGAGATAGGTAGATTGAGATGTCTTACCTAGTCTCAGAATCCGAGTAGGCAAGGATATCAAAACACACATAATGGGTTCAAATGTTTCTATGGGGAGGGGAAGGTTTAAATAGCAAAGTGTCAATTTTTGCTGATGACACTAAACTGGCAGCTGTGGTCAAAGAAGTTGAGGGTAGCTTTAAAGTTCAGGGTGACTTAAATAAGTTACTGGCTTGGGCTCAGAAGTGGCAGATGACTTTTAACCTTAATAAATGCAAAGTTATTAACATGGGAAGAATAATAGGGAATTCAGCTACGAGATGGATGGGCATTGGCTTAATTCAGTTGAAGATGAGAAAGACTTAAGAGTAGTAGTAGATAGGTCACTGAAGGTTTCAAAGCAGTGTATTGCGTCAAAAATAGAGCAAATAGGGTACTAGGATACATTAAAAGGAATGTTAGCTACAAGAGTAAGGAAGTTATCTTTAAACTATACAACTGTTATGTCAGGCCATATTTAGAGTACTGTATACAAGCATGGTCACCACATTTTAGACATGATATCAACCTGTTAGAGTCAGTACAAAGGAGGTGAACAAAAAAATACCTTCCCTGAAGCACCTTGAATATGAAGATAGACTGCATGAAGATAGATGCATGATCTGACACAATCCTATGGATTTTTTAAATTGTATATTGTAGATGCATGATCTGACTTAATCCTATGGATGCATTCTGTGGGTGGATTTTGCAGATGACCTTTGATAGGCCTGTGTGGCTTTTGTCATCCGTGAAATTATGTTATGTTATGTTCAATATGGAACTTTGATATTCATGGGCCCCCTAAGACTCTTGTGGGGTCTGTGAGAGCCACTGTATACCTATGAATTGTACTACTCCAGGAACTTCAGTCACTTTTGCACTGATACACTGATTTAATTGTCATATCTTTTTCAATAATTCTATAATTTAAGAAGGAAAATTTTTTGAGTATTTGAATAAAAATTTCATCTTAGTTTGGTTATGACTTTGCTTATTTTATCAAAGGTATTTCTAATAATTCTTTTATAATATCAAAAACAAAATGGTGAAGTCCAGAAATAAATATAAATATCAGAATTTTGTGAATTTTTTAAAACCCAAATAATTACAAGTGGTGAATATCAGAAAATTTATTTTTATGTCTCTTCTTCCATAATTATATTTTAGCAACGTGATATTTTGAAAGGGGGAAAATTTAGTTTATTAGAGTTCTTTTTTTAAATTATTATAATTGGTGAAGTTCAGAAAATTTAACCATGGCTGCTTTTTTTTTTATTTTAAATTTTAATCTTAGTAGCGAAGAGCAAGCTCCCCCTTCATAGCGAGGGGGGGGGGGGGGTAGTGGCGAAGCCATTATCTGGTATTTCTATAATTTCACAAAAGATATTTTTAGCTTAATTTTGATAATTTCTTCTCTTGCAGATATGGCTGAAAAGTGTTTGTTCCTTACAACCTTAGAGCCTGAGCTGAGACAAAACTGCTTCCCTTACCACTAAATCCTGCAACCCAACACAGTGCAAAATATGATTCCAACAGCTTTTGATGCTGCCCCTCCTCGGGGGGAGATCTTCATGCAAATTACCTGTCCGGTATTGGGATTAGCCGCTACTACTTCTCCCGTGTAGTACTTGGGATGAGGTTGTGGTAGCCGGATTGCGCCTTTTTTCATTTTTGGAGGTTGGCGTTCGCCTTTACTCTCTATAATTGTTTGATATCATTTGCACACTCTGGCGCCATAGCACCCCTCTTCCTTTTTCTTTTTTCTAGTTTTCTTTGTTCAGTTTTGTGTTGGTCTTTCGTTTGATTTTCTTCCTCCTGTTTTTTTCTTAATTTTGATATAATATAAATAGGCCACACATTAAAGCCGAGTCTTATATTTTGTTGGCAGTTGTCAGATGGGCTCCCTATAAGGAAAAAAAAGGGATGCATTTAAATAATATGTTCCTATATTAACTTTTAGGTAACTATCTCCACCATGTTTAATCCTTTATTGATTTGTCTTCCTGAGCAACCATAGTAGAGTTGGTTATGGTGAGGATTGTTTTCCTTCCCAGGAGTGAGATCAGTCATAATTATGAAACGTGTCCTTGTTCTGGTTGGTTTGCACCCTCTCGGTCTTTGGGGCATCCACTGGCTCTGCTTTCACACTTTCTTCATGGAAGTGTGCTAGTATGTTGCAGCTGGCATCTAAGAAAGTGTAACTGTCATGACTACAGCCACTTCCTAGAGAAACTAGCACCCTCTCTTGGGCGCTTATTTCCACTACTATATATTTCTAGATGGTAGAACCTGACGCGGGGAGAGATGAATTTCTTCCTGGCTAATCGACGGGCTTTCCGCATGTACACCGTAGCAGATACATAGAGAGCTAAGACCTTTTCGATGAGAAATATGCGACACTCCTGTGAAGAAGCACTATGGGGCTCTTCACCTTTGGTAAAGCATCGGGGATGGTCGCAGGAATGACTATGATAGGCCTGCGCGCAATCCACGCATACACGGGAATTGTGGCAGGCAGTGCTCCCATGACCAAACATATGGTAGTGAAAGAATCATCTAGGATTAGATATATACGGTTTGACAATTCGTAGGTATCCCGCCTTATTATCCGTTGGAAGTTCCCGACGATCAAACGTCAGGAACATCGTTGGTGTGTTCACCGGATCCCAGATAATGCTTCTTCCAAGGGCTTCCGCTTTTCCACAGTAAAGACTAAGGCTGTCCATTTTTGCAATCAAAGATTGGCGTCATGGGATCCCCCCCCCTTCCACCCCCATCTGTCACTCTATGGTATGTATCCCTGTCAACTTTGAGTCCCATTTCAGATTTCTAGGGGTGTTATTTGATTCAAGGCTTTCTTGGAGGCCTCACTTGGACGTCTTGAAGAGGTCTTGTCTGAAGAGAATGGTCATAATGAAATTACTGTCACACACCTCTTGGGAAAGTGATCGACGTACTCTGTGGCTTTTGTATTCAGCATTGGTCCAGTCAAAGCTGGACTATGGGTCACAGGTGTACTCTTCTGCCTCGCTGTCCACTCTTGAAAAATTTAATACTGTGCGTATCCAGGGTGTGCGCCTGGCTTCTGGAGCCTTCAAGTCCTCCCCTGTGTGGAGTCTCTATGCAAAGAACGGGATTCTTCCTCTTCCCCTTCACAGACTCAAGTCTAACCTTAAATATCTTTTTAGACTTGAGCAATTACCATGGTCACCAGTATATGAGTGCACGTTCAATTTGCGAACAGTGGCCTCATATGATAAATTTCCATCTCTGGCTCGCCCCTTTGCTCTGCGCATGTCCGAGCACACAGGACGTCTAAGTGAGATCTCTATTATTCCATTTTCAATACCAAAGATTCCTCATGGGTCATACCACCTGTAGTGGTGTGCAAGAGGCTTACTGGTAGGCCCAAGAATCAGTCCTTGCCTATAACCTTGAGAACCATGTTCGATCACCACTCCTCTCACCATCGACCTACCAACTTTGTGTTCACCGATGGGTCCAAGTCATCGGACGAAGTTGGAGCTGCTGCTGTTCTCCCATCTCAGACAGCATTGGTTTGCCTACCAAGTGCATCTTCTGTTTTCACAGCATCACTTGTTGCCATTCTTGCTGCACTATTTGTTATTGCTCCATTGCCATCTGGTTGTTTTACAATTTTCTGTGACTCCCTCAGTTCTCTGGAGACATTGGGTGATTTTGGTTCTAGCCATCCACTGGTTTCTGAGATCCATCGATGGCTTTTTTATTTTTCTTCCTTCCACAAGATTTCCTTTTGCTGGGTGCCTAGCCATGTGGGCATCCCAGGTAATGAAAGGGCGGATGCCGCGGCCAAGGAGGCGGCATCTTTGGGGACACCCCATCAGCCCCAGTCCCACTTCGTGATATCTATCCTCTCATCACCAAATATATAGTCAGCTTATGGCAGAAGAGGTGGGATGAACTTCCTCCTACCAAGTTCCATTCCATAAAACCTTCAGTCCTACCATGAGACCACGTAGACTAGAGGTTATTTTGTGCTGACTGAGGATTGGCCATTGCCGCCTCACTCATGAACACTTGATGAATGAGCAGCCTCCACCTTTATGCATCCTATGTGGAGTGCAACTATCCATCCTTCACATTTTTGCTGAGTACCCCCTTCTGAGAAATCTCAGGAGGAGGATCTTCCCTTTCATTACTGAGCAGATGACCACCCAGCAGGTCCTGCGGGGCATCTTTTCTGAGACTCGTGCCTCTTTTAGTATGAATAGAATTTTTTAATTTTTAGAAGAATATAATCTTTTAACCAAAATTTAATATATTGGCTCATGATTTCATATTCTTAACTCTTGTATCTATTGTTGATCCATCTATAGTCTATGTTTTTTATCCTTTGTTGAATTTTAATAGCTTATTTTTCACATGTCTCTCTTTGTATGAATAGAACTTTTACATTTTTAGAAGAATCTAATCTAACCAAATTTAATATATAGTGCCATGATTTTATATTCTCTGCTCTTGTATTTATTGTTGAGTTATCTGTATTTTATGCTTTGTTGAATTTTAATAGCTTATTTTTACACGTCTCCTTTATGTGAATAGAATGTTTAAATTTTCAGAAGAATTAAATTCTTTAGATAAAATTTAATATTGTCCCATGATTTTATATTTTCTATTCTTGTATCTATTGTTGATCCATCTATAGTCTATTTTTTTATCCTTTGTCAAATTTTAAGTCTATTTCTTACATGTCTCCCTTTATGTGAATAAAATGTCTAAATTTTCATTAGAATTTGAATCTTTTAGATAAAACTTTATATTGTTCAATGATTTTATATTCTTTGCTCTTGTATATATCGTTGACCCATCTATAATCTATGTTTTTTATTCTTTGTTGAATCTTTAATAGTTTATTTTTATATGTTTTCTTTTACATGAATAGAATGTTTAAATTTTTAGAAGAATCTAAACCTTTTAGACAAAATTTAATATATTCCATGATTTTATATTTTCTGTTCTTGTATCTATTGTTGATCCATCTATAGTCTATGCCTTTTTTTATCCTTTGTTGAATTATTAACAGTTTATTTTTTACATGTCTCTTTTTATGTTAAGAGAATGTTTAAGTGGCGCGTGGGGTCAGCCCTGGGCCCCCTAGGGGACCCATGGTGCTGCCAACAAGACTTTTAACATGCTCCTCTTTCTTTCCCCCTCTATTACGCTCTTCCACTGCTCCCTGACCTCTGCGCTCGAATTTGGGATGGTGAGTTTTTAACAATCTGCTTCATCCCCACCCATACCTTCCTCACATCCCCTTTCCTTCTCTCTTCACACTCTATCAATTTTACGCCGTGTCCAAGGTGGAGCCGTCATGGCGAGGGACTGCCAGGCCACCAGGAGGGAGGGGTTGTCCGAAATGGCGGCACGTGGCTCTGCCAAGTCCTATACGCTCCCCTTGCAGAGCGGTCTACTGCGAGGGGTGAAGAGGGTTTACTTCCCGTAAGAAAAAGAGGGTCACCATGCCCAATGATGAAAAAACTAATTTTATCCCCTCAATTTCCCCCTATCCATCATCGGAGCCACCCTCGGGCAGCTCCACAGATAAAATGGAGGTCACCCCTCCCCCCCTGTATTTGCGCAGGGGACCCTCCAAATTTCTCTAACCGGAGAGGAGGCTTACTCCTCTCCTTCTCCAACGGGTGTAGGGGACACCCCCTTGTCTGGAGGTGCCTACGGGCACCTGCCTATTTCCAGTGGCAGTCCCCACTTTACTTTCCAAGGGGACTGCCAAGAAAGTCAGCAGGCAGCCCATAGCCGACCGCTCCCCATTAAAGCGGCTCGGTAGGGCAAACCCCCTTAGGGAGGATAGGGAAGCCAGGCCCCTTCAGTCGCTTCCCTCAAAAGACCTGCTGGCTAGAATTTTAATCCTAGCGGGGGTCAAGTCCTGTGCCTCCACAGACATGACTAAAGACGCTGTTGCCAATAGGACCTGTGATGTCCTGAGGAAGGGGGCGGCAACTGGAGGCCCTCCCCCCTGAGATAGACATGGTCCTTGAGGCAACTCAGCCTCAGACGGTAGGGTCTTCCATGTGAGCGAATCCGGGCTCGGCGCCAAGCACCGAACTCGAGTCCGCCCCATTGCAAGGTTCCTCAAACGGCTAGGGTTTCCAAGGAGGTACAAGGATGGGAGGGATCTCCCCCGACCGGTACCCCTGCGACTGCCAGGACCTTCTCCGGCTGAGGCCGGTCCATCTGCCCTGGGGGCTCCTGCCGGCGGAGGGGAGAAGCGGGTTCATTCCCCGCCCTCCTCTTCTAAAAAGAAAAAAAAGACGGGGGGGGGGGGGCTCCTCTCCATCCGCGGGCCCTGCGGAGACGAATGGGTCTGCTGCTTCGGCACGCGACCAAGCCAAGATCGGCATATCTGGTCCCTCTGCTTCCCCAGGGTGCGGAGACACTGACTAAGAGCAAAAGGACGCAGGGTGGAGCTCAATGACATCGGGGCCCCGTAAGGGGCGCGGCGATTTGCCATCCTGGCCGCCGTGCTGACGGGATCCAGCGCTCCGTCCGGCCCCAGCTTAGCCTCTCTTCCTTCCTTCAGATAGCCCGATTTCTTCCCTACCTCGTCGCTTTTCATACAACCTCTCCCACAGCTTTCTCTGGTCAGCCTCTAATTTCACAGGGTAGATGCTGACCTTCTTCTCAAGCCAACCACCCCGGATCGGGGCTGGGGGGGAGGGGACATTGTTCCCTAACCCCTGAGCTCCGGTTCGGGATGGGGGTTTTTTAACAACCTGCTTCATCCCCACCCATACCTTCCTCACATCCCTTTTCCTCTCCTCTTCAAAATCTATCTTTTTTACGCCGTGTCCAAGGTGGAGCCGCCATGCCGATGGACTGCCAGGCCACCAGGCGGGAGGGGTGGTCCCGAATGGCGGCGCCGGGCTTGTAAGCACCTCTCGCAGTGCGGGCTACTGCGAGGGGTGATGAGCTATTGCGTCCCGTGGCAAAAATAGGGTCACCATGCCCATAGATGAACAACCAAAAAAAACCCAAACCCCTTTAACTCCCCCTTGCTCATCGACGGAGCCGCCCTTGGGCAGCTCCACCGAAAAAATGGAGGACCCCCCCCCCTGTGCTTGCACAGGGGACCCTCCATATTTCTCTAACCGGAGAGGAGGCTTACTCCTCTCCTTCGCCTACGGGTGCAGGGGACTCCCCCTCACCCCCTTCTCTGGAGGTGCTTTCGGGCACCTCCCTTTTCCCAGCGGCAGTCCCTTCTTTTCAAGGGGACTGCCAAGAAAGCCAGCAGGCAGCCCTTAGCCAGCCGCTCCCCATCAAAGCGGCTCGGTAGGGCAAACCCCCTTAGGGGGGAGAGGGAAGCCAGGCCCCTTCGGTCGCTTCCCTCAAAAGACCTGCTGGCAAGAATATTAAACCTTGCCGGGGTCAAGGCCTGTGCCTCCCCATACAAGACTGGCGACACTGCCAAGGGGACCTGCGATGTCCTGGGAGGGGATGGCCAACTGGAGGCCCCTCCTGTGATAGACATGGTCCTTGAGGAGACCCAGCCCCAGACGGTAGGGCCTTCCATGGGGGGGAATTCGGGCTCGGCGCCAAGCACCGAACCCGAATCCGCCCCTATGCAAGGTCCTCCTCAAATGGCTGAGGGCTCCGAGGCAGTAGAAGGAGGGGAGGGATCTCCTCCGACAGGTGCCCCTACGACAACCAGGACCTTCTCCATTTCGGAGAGGGACCTGGCTGAGGCTGGTCCATCTGGCCTGGGGACTTCTGCCGGCGGAGATGAAAAGCGGGTTCATTCCCCGCCCTCCTCTCCGAAAAAGACTCGGGGACGGATGGGTCTGCTGCCACTCTGGCAAGCGACCAAGCCAAGATCGGCACATCCGCCCCCTCTGCCCCCCCGGTTGCGGAGCCCCTGACAAAGAAGACTAATACCAAGAGTGCACAGGGCGGAGCCTCGATGACATCGGGGCCCCTGATTCAGAGGTTACCTGGCGTTTTCGAGCCCGCTGGCTTCAAACGCTTCCTCGTTATTCGCTCCACTGATGGCACCATGTTGTCCAAGGGCAACATGATCCATCAGAGGAGAGGATTAGCTAGTGCAATTGGTAGAGAGCCGAAGGTAACCCGTTTCTCGGACGGGAGCCTTCTGGCGAATCCCGCCGAGGCGGCTAAGATTAGTGCTCTTCGGACACTTCATGGCACCCCGGTGAGTGTGACGCCGCACTCTACCATGAACTTTGTGAAAGGAGTAGTTTATGCGAGGGAACTCGTTGACTACTCCATTGAGGACATCACCTTAGAGCTGGCCGACCATGGGGCGGTCAAGGTCGAACGTGTGATGAGAAAACAGGGAGGGGCCTCGAGACCCACCCCTACACTCTTCGTCACGTTCGACTGTGACGAGCTCCCTGATTCGGTGCGTGCCGGTTGGTACCGCTACCGCGTGAAGACATTCGTGCCACTTCCGCGGCGGTGCTATTACTGTCACCGCTTCAAGCATACGAATCGCTCATGTAGACGTGCAAAGTCGGGGTCACCCGAAGTCTGTGTAAATTGCTCCAAGGTCGCACACGATAAGTCCAAATCGTGTGTGGCCAAGTGTGTCAATTGCGGAGAGCCGCACCCTGCTTCTTCGAAGCAATGTGGTGCATATCTCCTTGAGAAAGAAATCCTGGCCGTTCAGGCCCAGGATCGACTCTCATTCCGCGAGGCAAAGGACTTGGTCCTGGGGCGCCCGGCTCTGCCTGGGACGTCATATGCCTCAATAGTTAGGAAGGCACCCTCTGCTCCCGGCCCATCCAGGCCAACGAGCACGGTTGTTTCCGCGCCCATTCGGAGCCCTTCTGCGGGCTCTACCCAACCCGGGCGCTCCCCTGGTAAAGCTGGCGGCAAAAAGGGCTCCCCCCTCTTCCCCCAGCGTGACCGTTTCCCGTAAGGCGAAACGGCCACGCGCCTCCACCGAGTCGTTAGACTCACAGGAGGCAACACCCCTGAAGATGGTCGCTAGGCCATCTTCCGGGGTTCCTAAAGCTGCCCCCCGAAAGGAGGACAGCAACAAAGGAGCTTCGGCTCCTTCGCCCACGCCCCGAGGTGGAGCGAGTGGCTCGGAGACGGTGGTTCCTCGAAAAGAGGGCCCCCCGCCTCCCTAAGGTTTCGAGGCGGAGGGAGGAAAAGACTCGCATGGCGAGCACAACCTCCCCCAATAAGTCCTCGAAGGCGACAGCGCTTTGTCCGGCCAACAGCGCCCGGGGTTCTGCCCCCGGGAAGCGTACGGCCATTCCCGTGAGGGTCTTCAATTCGAGGAGGGCCCCCGCGTCTCCTCCGAGCTAGGCCTGGAGGGCATATTCCTTCAATGGAATTGCCGTGGACTCCGGGCCAACTGGGAGGAGCTGCGGAGGCTCGTCTCGTCCCGTTCCCCGTTAGCTATTTTTTTGCAGGAGACCATGCTAGGTGCGTGCCCCCTCCCTGCCCTCCCGGGGTATAAGGGTCTTGCGACCCCACCACCGCGGGATGGCCGGGCTGGGGGATGCGCAGTTTACACCCGGCATGATGTCTCCGTTCTTCCTTTCTCTTTAGATACCTCCTTTCAGGCAGTGGCTGTGCAGCTGCACCTGGATAGGAGGTATACTATCATTTCTGCGTACATTCCACCGTCAGCTGACTTCGACGCGCGGGACTTCCGCCGCGTCGTTGCACGGTTGCCGAGGCCCTATCTCTTGCTTGGAGATCTGAACGGCAGGCATCCTCTCTGGGGGGATTACTCCATAAATCCCAGGGGACAAGTCCTTGCCGATCTGATCGAAGAGCTTGAGATGGGTGTCCTAAACGTGGATGAGTTTACGCATCACTGTCCGAGAACCGCTTCATTTTCTTGCCTTGACCTATCTTTGTGCTCTTCGGATGCACAGCCTGATTTTGATTGGGGGGTGGTCGATGACCTCCATGGTAGTGATCACTTTCCCATTCAAATATCATTTTCAGGGCAACTGCCGCCTGAGAGACCACCTCGGTGGTGCTTGGCGCGGGCGCGGTGGCCTGCATTTCAGGAAATGACTGAATTCTCTATCTCAGTCGATGAGTTTAGGTCGGTGGTTGAGGCCGTTGAGTTCTTCTCCGGCAACCTCATCGCCGTGGGCCTGACTACTATTCCTAGGACGTCTGGCCGTTTTGCACGCCGACCACTCCCATGGTGGTCGGCCGAGTGTGAGATGGCCCTCAAACAGAAGCGTTATGCCTACATGCGCTATAAGCGCCGCCCGAACGATTTCACTGTCGCTGAATTTCGTCGGGCTAGGGCTAAGTTCCGGTATATTTCGAAGCACGCCCGCTGCTCTTCTTGGCGGGCATACGTGTCTTCACTTAACGGGAAGACCCCTTTAGCTCAGGTGTGGAAGCGAGTCAAAAGGATTCGGGGCAAGTTCTCGCAGGACCCCCCTCCCGTTCTCCAGGAGAATGGGACCGCAATCTCGGACCCCGCGTCCGTGGCGGAATCCTTAGCGACCGCTTTTTCCGCATTCTCTAGCCGTGATGCTGCTCCGCCAGCATTCAATGCACGTCGTGATGTCGCGGAAGGCCGCCGGCTGGACTTTACCTCCAGTGGCGGAGAACCCTTCAACGACAAGTTTACTGTGAGTGAGTTGCGTTCCGCTCTCGCTTCGTGCGCGGACACCGCCCATGGTCCGGACGATGTCCCGTACGCCATGCTTCGACACCTGGGTAAGCGAGGCATGGCCTTTCTGTTAGATCTGTTCAACAGGATCTGGGTGGAAGGTCTTCTCCCAGGCTCCTGGCGAATCGCTACTGTGCTCGCCTTTCGCAAGCCGGGGAGAGATCACTCTACTCCGACCGGTTTCCGCCCAATCTCTCTAACCTCTTGCGTGTGCAAGTTGATGGAGAAATTGGTAAACGTTAGATTAGCTTTTTTCCTGGACAGCGGAGGCCATCTGTCTTCCGCACAGTGCGGCTTCCGCAAGTTCCACTCCGCGTCGGATGCTCTGCTCCGACTGGAAAATGCCGTCTGCGAGGCTTTCCTTCGTAGACAGCACTACGCCACGGTGTTTTTCGATCTGGAGAAGGCCTATGATACCGCATAGCGATACGGTATCATGGAGACTCTCTACACGATGGGGGCGAGGGGACGCCTCCCAATGTTTATATCTGAATTTTTGCGAGATCGTCGATTCCGCGTACGGGTGGGGGGAGCTCTCTCCGGCCCAAAGGAGCAGGAAGAGGGTGTCCCGCAGGGAAGTGTCCTCAGTGTCACACAATTTTCCCTGAGCATCAACGGCATCACCTCGGTGCTGCCGGAAGATGTTCTCGCTACGCTCTACGTGGACGACCTTTCGATCTCTTTTGGCGCGGCCCAGATGCCAACTCTGGAGCGTCGACTCCAACAGGCATTGAACCGCGTCTCTCGCTATGCCGAAGCGCACAGGTTTCGGTTTTCTTTGGCCAAGACTAAGGTGGTGCACTTCTGCCGCCATCCACGGCTTCACCCCGACCCAGATTTGTTTCTTAATGGGGTGCGCCTGGATGTGGTTGAGTCGCACCGTTTCCTTGGTCTTGTATTCGACCGACGCCTCACCTGGGAGGCTCATATTCGCAGCCTTAGGGTCTCTTGTCCCGCGCCATGGACGTTCTCCGTTCCGTGACGTTCAGCGCTTGGGGCGCTGATAGGGCTACCGCCTTACTTTTTTATCGATCCTTTGTTCGCTCGAAGCTCGACTACGGATGCGAGTTTTATGCATCCGCAGCCGAGCGTTTATTGTGGAAGGTGGATTCGATCCACCACACCGGCCTTCGCCTTGCGACCGGTGCCTTCCGCACTTCCCCCATTGAGAGCCTGTTGGTCGATGCTGGGGAGATGCCACTCGCTCTGCGCCGCGTGCAGTGCATCACTCGCCTGTACGCGCGAGCCCGGCGCCTCCCTCAGTCGCCAACAGCTCTCACTGCATCCGCAGCTGATCTCTATGGTGCCTATGCCGCCGAGAGACGCCAGTCATACCCTAAGCCCTTTGGGTTTAGGGCCAGGAAACTCCTTCGAGAGGTAGATATAGCTCTCGGGCCGGTGGCGCCCCTGGTTCTGCCCAGGACGCCACCCTGGAGGGTACCACATTTGGCTATTTGTCGCCACGCCTCTGCTCCCAAAGCTTGTACTGCGCCGGGAGTATTGCGTTCGACCTTTTTGGAGCACACATCGTGTCACGCTGGAACCGTGCCAGTGTATACGGATGGCTCCAAGTCCCAAGAGGGGGTCGGTTTCCACGCCGTATCCCCTCTGTTTGAAGTCAGCGGGGCTCTACCGGGCGCTGCGTCTGTCTTCACGGCCGAGCTGGTGGCAATACACCACTCGGTACGGGAGATTACGCGACGTGCCCGGTTCGGAGACCGGATTGTGATCTATAGCGACTCACAAAGCGCCCTGAGTGCTCTCGGGGCATTGGAATCTCCGCATCCCCTGGTTCGCGATATCCGTGACGCCACGGTTTTGGCGAGCCGGGCAGATGTCGAGATTATCTTCTGCTGGGTTCCTGGACATGTGGGAATTGCGGGGAATGAGCGCGCCGATGAGGGCGCCAAAGAGTCTGCGAGGACTCTGCGACCGGACCAGCGTTTCGCTCTTCCTCACACCGACTACATGGCAGGAATACGGGCAGCTCTTCGGACTGCTTGGCAAAGAAGATGGGAGACGGTCGAAGGGAACTTAAGGTTGCGTGCCATTGCGCCGCGACTGTTCCCATGGACCTATCCCCCAATGCCGCGGCGGCTTCAGGTTGCTTTCTGTCGTCTCCGAATCGGACACACTCGTGTGACGCATCGCTATCTGGTGGAGCGCTCGCCTGCGCCCTATTGCGACGACTGCGTCGTCCCTCAGACTGTTCGGCATATTCTTGTCGAATCTCCCAGTCTGGGTGATCTTCGCGCACGACACCTGTCCCGGTACCGGGATGGGCGGGGTCGCTACCGCCTGTCTCTTGTACTCGGGACGAGTGCGTGCACTTTGACTGGTGGACTTGCTAACTTTTTGGGGGAGGCCGGCCTTCTCCCTTTTTTTTAACCAGGCTTAATTTTTGTTGTTGTTGTTGTTGTTTTTGTTATTGTTTTGTTATTGTTATTTCTTTTTATTGTTGTTCCCTGTTCCATTTTTTGAAGTAGCCTAGAACTAGGCTGTTTGTTTACGGCGACTTATGCCTAAGTCGGCAGTCGCCAGATAGCCCCTTAAATAAAAAAAAAAAAATAAAAAATCAATGACATCGGGGCCCCTCATTTAGAGGTTACCTGGCGTTTTCGAGCCCGCTGGCTTCAAACGCTTCCTCGTTATCCGCTCCACTGATGGCACCATGTTGGGTAAGGGCAACATGATCCATCAGGGGAGAGCATAAGCTAGTGCAATTGGTAGAGAACCGAAGGTGACCCGTTTCTCGGGCGGGAGCCTTCTGGCGAATTCGTAAGAGGCGGCCAAGATAAGTGCTCTTTGGACACTTGATGGCACCCCGGTGGGTGTGACGCCGCACTCTACCAGGAACTTTGTGAAAGGAGTAGTCTATGCGAGGGAACTCGTTGACTACTCCATAGAAGATATCACTCTAAAGCTGGCCGGCCACGGGGCGGTCAAGGTCGAACGTGTGATGAGAAAACAGGGAGGGGCCTCGAGACCCACCCCTACACTCTTTGTCACGTTCGATTGTGACAGCTCCCTGAGTCGGTGCGTGCCGGTTGGTACCGCTCCCGCGTGAAGGCATTCGTGCCACTGCCGCGGCGGTGCTATTACTGTCACCGCTTCGGCCATACGAATCGCTCATGTAGACGTGCAAAGTCGGGGTCACCCGAAGTTTGTGTAAATTGCTCCAAGGCCGCACACGATAAGTCCAAATCGTGTGTGGCCAAGTGTGTCAATTGCGGAGAGCCGCATCCGGCTTCTTCGAAGCAATGTGGTGCATATCTCCTTGAGAAAGAAATCCTGGCCGTTCAGGCCCAGGATCGACTCTCATTCCGCGAGGCTAAAGGACTTGGTCCTGGTGCGCCCGGCTCTGCCTGTGACGTCTTATGCCTCAATGGTTAGAAAGACACCCTCTGCTCCTGGCCCATCCAGGCCAACGAGCACGGTTGTTTCCGCGCCCATTCGGAGCCCTTCTGCGGGCTCTACTCAACCCGGGCGCTCCCCTGGTAAAGCTGGCGACAAAAAGGGGTTCATACCCAGCCCCGGCTAAAACCAGGGCTCCCCCCTCCTTCCCGCAGCGTGACCGTTTCCCGTAAGGCGAAACGGCCACGTGCCTCCACCGAGTCGTTAGACTCACAGGAGGCAACACCCCTGAAGTTGGTCGCCAGGCCATCTTCCGGGGTTCCAAAAGCTGTCTCCCGAAAGGAGGACAGCAACAAAGGAGCTTCGGCTCCTTCGCCCACGCCTAGTGGTGGAGCGAGTGGCTCGGAGAAGGTGGATACTCGAAAAGAGAGCCCCTCGCCTCCGAAGCCTCAACGCCCGCCTAAAGTTTCGAGGCGGAGGGAGGAAAAGACTCGCATGGCGAGCACAACCTCCCCCAATTAGTCCTCGAAGGTGACAGAGCCTCGTCCGGCCAACAGCGCCCGGGGTTCTGCCTCCGGGAAGCGTACGGCCATTCCCGTGAGGGTCTACTGTTCGAAGAGGGCCCCCGCGTCCCCTCTAAGCTAGGCCTGGAGGGCATATTCCTTCAATGGAATTGCCGTGGACTCCGGGCCAACTGGGAGGAGCTGCGGAAGCTCGTCTCGTCCCGTTCCCCGTTAGCTATTTTTCTGTAGGAGACCATGCTGGGCGAGTGCCCCCTGCCCACCCTCCCGGGGTATAAGGGTTTTGCGACCCCACCATCACGAATTGGGGGCTGGGGGATGCGCGGTTTACACCCGGCATGATGTCTCCGTTCTTCCTTTCTCTTTAGATACCTCATTTCATGCAGTGGCTGTGCAGCTTCACCTGGATAGGAGGTATACTATCATTTCTGCGTACATTCCACCGTCAGCTGACTTCGACGCGGGGGACTTCCGCCGCGTCGTGGTACGGTTGCCGAGGCCCTATCTCTTGCTTGGAGATCTGAACGGCAGGCATCCTCTCTGGGGAGATTACTCAATAAATCACAGAGGGCAAGTCCTTGCCGATCTGATCGAAGAGCTTGAGATAGGTGTCCTAAATGTGGATGAGTTTTCGCATCACTGCCCGAGAACCGCTTCATCTTCTTGCCTTGATCTATCTTTGTGCTCTTCGGATGCACAGCTTGATTTTGATTGGGGGAGGGGGGGGGGTCGATTACCTCCATTCAAATATCATTTTCAGGGCAACTGCCGCCAGAGAGCCCACCTCGGTGGTGCTTGGCGCGGGCGCGGTGGACTGCATTTCAGGAAATGACTGAATTCTCTATCTCAGTCAAGGAGTTTAGGTCGGTAGATGAGGCCGTTTAGTTCTTCTCCGGCAACCTCATAGCCGTGGGCCTGACTACTATTCCTAGGACGTCTGGCCGTTTTGCACGCCGACCATTCCCATGGTGGTCGGCCGAGTGTGAGACGGCCCTCAAACAGAAGCGTTATGCATACATGCGCTATAAGCGCTGCCCAAACGAATTCACTGTCGCTGAATTTAGTCGGGCTAGGGCTAGGTTCCGGTATATTTATAAGCACGCCCGCTGCTCTTCTTGGCGGGCATACGTGTCTTCACTTAACGGGAAGACCCCTTTAGCAGAGGTGTGGAAGCGAGTCAAAAGGATTCGGGGCAAGTTCTCGCAGGACCCCCCTCCCGTTCTCCAGGAGAATGGGACCGCAATCTCGGACCCCGCGTCCGTGGCGGAATCCTTCGCGACCGCTTTTTTTCCGCATTCTGTAGCCGGGATGCTGCTCCGCCAGCATTCAATGCACGTCGTGATGTCGCGGAAGGCCGCCGGCTGGACTTTGCCTCCAGAGGCGGAAAACCCTTCAACGACAGGTTTACTGTGAGTGAGTTGTGCTCCGCTCTTGCTTCGTGCGCGGACACCGCCCATGGTCCGGACGATGTCCCGTACGCCATGCTTCGACACCTGGGTGAGCGAGGCATGGCCTTTCTGTTAGATTTGTTCAACAGGGTCTGGGTAGAGGGTCTTCTCCCAGATTCCTGGCGAATCGCTACTGTGCTCGCCTTTCGCAAGCCGGGGAGAGAGATCACTCTACTCCGACCGGTTTCCGCCCAATCTCTCTAACCTCTTGCGTGTGCAAGTTGATGTAGAAATTGGTAAATGTTAGATTAGCCTTTTTCCTGGACAGCGGAGGCCATCTGTCTTCTACACAGTGCGGCTTCCGCAAGTTCCACTCCACGTCGGATGCTCTGCTCCGACTGGAAAATGCCGTCTGCGAGGCTTTCCTTCGTAGACAGCATTACGCCACGGTGTTTTTCGATCTGGAGATGGCCTATGATACCGCATGGCGATGCGGTATAATGGAAACTCTCCACACGATGGGGGCGAGAGGACGCCTCCCAATGTTTATATCTGAATTTTTGCGAGATCGTCAATTCCGCGTACGGGTGGGGGGAGCCCTCTCCGACCCAAAGGAGCAGGAAGAGGGTGTCCCGCAGGGAAGTGTCCTCAGTGTCACACTCTTTTCCCTGAGCATCAACGGCATCACCTCGGTGCTGCCAGAAGATGTTCTCGCTACGCTCTACGTGGACGACCTTTCGATCTCTTTTGGCGCGGCCCAGATGCCAACTCTGGAGCGTAGACTCCAACAGGCATTGAACCGCGTCTCTCGCTATGCCGAAGCGCAAAGGTTTCGGTTTTCTTTGGCCAAGATTAAGGTGGTGCACTTCTGCCGCCATTTACGGCTCCACCCTGACCCAGATTTGTTTCTTAATGGGGTGCGCCTGGATGTGGTGGAATCGCACCGTTTCCTTGGTCTTGTATTCGACCGACGCCTCTCCTGGGAGGCTCATATTCGCAGCCTTAGCGATTCTTGTACCCGCGCCATGGATATTCTCCGTTTCGTGACGTTCAGCGCTTGGGGCGCTGATAAGGCTACTGCCTTACTTTTTTATCGATCCTTTGTTCGTTCGAAGCTCGACTACGCAGCCGAGCGTTTATTGCGGAAGGTGGATTCGATCCACCACACCGGCCTTCGCCTTGCGACCGGTGCCTTCCGCACTTCCCCCATTGAGAGCCTGTTGTCGATGCTGGGGAGATGCCACTCGCTCTGCGCCGCGTGCAGTGCATCACTCGCCTGTACGCGCGAGCCCGGCGCCTCCCTCAGTCACCAACAGCTCTCATTGCATCCACAGCTGATCTCGATGGTGCCTATGCCGCCCAGAGACGCCAGTCATACCCTAAGCCCTTTGGGTTTAGGGCCAGGAAACTCCTTCTAGACTTAGATATAGCTCTCGGGCCGGTGGTGCCCCTGGTTCTGCCCAGGACACCACCCTGGAGGGTACCACATTTGGCTATTTGTCGCCACGCCTCTGCTCCCAAAGCTTGTACGGCGCCGGGAGTATTGCGTTCGACCTTTTTGGAGCACACCTCGTGTCACGCTGGAACCGTGCCAGTGTATACGGATGGCTCCAAGTCCCAAGAGGGGGTCGGCTTCCACGCCGTATCCCCTCTGTTTGAAGTCAGCAGGGCTCTGCCAGGCACTGCGTCTGTCTTCACGGCTGAGTTGGTGGCAATACACCCCTCGGTACGGGAGATTACGCGACGTGCCCGGTTCGGAGACCGGATTGTGATCTATAGCGACTCACAAAGTGCCCTGAGTGCTCTCGGGGCATTGGAATCTCCACATCTCCTGGTTCTTGATATCCGTGACGCCACGATTTTGGCGAGCTGGGCGGATGTTAAGATTATCTTCTGCTGGGTTCATGGACATGTAAGAATTGCGGGGAATGAGCGCGCCGATGAGGGCGCCAAAGAGTCCGCGAGGACTCTGCGACCGGACCAGCGTTTCGCTCTTCCTCACACCGACTACATGGCAGGAATACGGGCAGCTCTTCGGACTGCTTGGCAAAGAAGATGGGAGACGGTCGAAGGGAACTTAAAGTTGCGTGCCATTGCGCCGCGACTGTTCCCATGGACCTATCCCCCAATGCCGCGACGGCTTCAGTTCGCTTTCTGTCGTCTCCAAATCGGACACACTCGTGTGACGCATCGCTATTTGATGGAGCGCTCGTCTGCGCCCTATTGCGATGACTGCGTCGTCCCCCAGACTGTTCGGCACATTCTTGTTGAATGTCCCAGTCTGGGTGATATTCGCGCACGTTACCTGTCTCAGTACCGGGATGGGCGGGGTCGCTACCGCCTGTCCCTTGTGCTCGAGACGGATTCGTGCACACCGATCTGTGGACTTCTAGCCTTTCGGGAGGAGGCCGGCCTTCTCCCCGTTATTTAATATACAAATATGGATCGCGGTCCTCTTCGGCGGGGGAGGGCGGGCCTTCCCCCGTCGATGGAGCTCGCTCTATGTTTTTTTAATTCATTTGGTTTTTTTGGTTTTTTTTTGCTTTATGTTTGTATTTTTGTTTTTTTCGTTTTTAATTTGGCTTTTAATATAGCCTAGATACAGGCTACCTTTATTTCCACTCCCTCACTAACATACTTATCGCATTCCAACATGCCATGCTCTACTGTTTCATCCTCACCCATGCCACACACTTTACTGCCAGACTCTGACCATCTGTAACTCATCGCATTCACATCCATACATTTTGTCTTAGCACGGAAGAGAAGGTCACCACCCAAGCTTCCATCATACCAGCTTTCATATCTTGGCGCCTTTTTCTCCTTATATAGCTCTAGTGTCCTCTTTCTCTCCATCTCATCCATCCACTTTCTTTGAGCCACATCTTTCACCTCTTTGTCTATTTCATGTTCCCACTTCCTCCCAACCCAGTTACGTCCCTTCCCATTCGCATTCAACATTGTCCACTCATACAAACTAAAGTTTGCTACTAATCCACACATATTTGTCATCCTCAAGCACTTCTTATTCCACCCGCTACTGTTCTCATTCCACAAATAAACCTTTCGTGCCAATCTTGTAGCCTCCATTCTAATCTTATACCTCAAAGACGCTTTCATACACCTTTCTATAAAAGTACTCCATTCCATGTCACCTCTCACACCCTCAATCGCTGCATACTTAGGTGCCTTCAGGGCCATTCTTCCTACCCTATTTTGCCCAGTCTCTAGCTCGTCTATTTCCTTCTCCTTCCAAACTATCACATCCATACCATACATAATACTTGGTACCGCCACACTCTTCCATACTTCTCTCACCACTCATACTTACTAGCCCTAATCCTAGCTGCACTGGCCAATCTACCTACCCACTGGTCAGTCTTCATTCTTCATTTTTTCACTGCCATTTGAGCTCATCCACACTCCTAAGTACTTGTATTCTTCAGTCTGCTTTAATACATTTTCTCCGATTTTCCATGTGGCATAGCCGTCATTCTCCAACCTATTTACTGTTAGCACCTGACTTTTCTCATTGCTAAAACTAACTCCAAAATCTCTGCCATACTCCTTTACAACATCTAGCAACCTTTGCAACTCTTCTGCTGTCTCACTCATCACAATCACATCATCTGCGTACATCAACAGGCATATCTTTTCAGTCCCAACGCTTATTCCCACATTCAACCTTCTTACCCTATCAGCTAACTCATCTGTGTACATGTTAAACAGAGTGGGTGAGAGGATACACCCTTGTCTAACGCCTCTCACACTCCTCACCCATCCTTTTTCTATATCTCCTAGTCTATACTTTGCTCTAGTATCTACATACATGCTCTTTACAGTGTTAACTATCTTCTGACTAAGTCCTACCTTCTCCAACACTCTACACAAAACCTCTCTATTTACTCTATCATATGGCTTCTCTATGTCTAGAAAACCTAGATACAGCTTACTACCATCTTTGACCTTCCTTTCAATCCTTTCTTTCACCACGAACATGTTGTCTTCCGCTCTTCTGTCAAACCTGAAACCATTCCTGTCCTCACCTATGTTTTTCCTGCCTGGGATTTCTGTCCCAATTCTTGTTAGAGCCGGACTCCTTTCCCGGACTGGGAGAAGGACCCTTCCTTTCTTTTCTTTTGACAAGTTTATTTCAAACTTTACACGAAGTACAAATAGAACCTTTGCTGGGCCCAACCAACTCTGAAGTCAACTGATCGACCAAAACGCTCGAAAGCTGATTTATTTGAACAGTAACGCGTGATCTAAACCCGCGCGCCTCCTCTTAGGATGCTCCAAATCTTTCTCTGACGTCATCGCGAAGAGGAAATGATCCCACATGAATCACGCAAAAACAAGGAGAATACTACATGGAGTAAATTGAAAGAAAGTGAAAGATAAAAACAAACCGCCGAAAGTTCCAAATCCTCCCTATGAACCGCCGGAAAAGAGACGACGTCATCGTCAGAGACGAGCTTTACCCGTACTCAAACGAGGGTAAAGTCCTGGGTCTGCGCCTTACCTCAACGGGGTACAAGGCGCACATTAACAGCCCTGTCTCCCTAGCCAAAAGAGAACTTGGGAAACTTTACAGGTTCAAAGATCTCAGTTCTAAAAACATCAGTAAACTCTACAACATTCTGGTGCGACCAGTTCTGGTGTACCCCGTGGTGGTTATGCAGGCGGCCAGTTCATCCTCTCTCAAACACATGCAGAGAGTCCAGAACAAGGCTACCCTGCTTATAACCAGCGCGAGGAGACTGGACCATATTCGGCAGACGGAACTGCACGCAAGAGCAGGACTTGAGCCACTGAATATAGTCCTTCAGAGGCTAGGGAGAAAGACCTGGGAAAAGGTCGAAAGCGAGATCCTCCCGCAAATAGATGCGGGCCTCGAGATACCGCAGCAAGCAATTGGACGGGCTACAAGGAGAGCACTATTCCCCAGTGGAAGAATGTGCTCCCGTGAAAACCAAGTAGCCCTGTTCAGATAGCGAGCAAATCTTCTCATCCAGGACGCGAAAAGATCAGTCCACAAGACCACCGTTCTTACTAATTCTACTAATTATACTCAAACAATGACTAGAACTATCAATACAATCAATAAAAAAAAGAGGCGAAGTGCCCAAACCCCTAAGAAAGAAATCAAAAATTAAGTAAAAGAGGCGAAGTGCCCCAAAATATAAACAAACATAAATCAATCAACAATAAACAAAAGAGGCGTAGTGCCCAAACAATAACAAGATATAAAGACTACAAACAAAGCAAGAAGAATAAATGGGAAGTAATCCCCCCAAAGGCGATAACTCATTATCACCAAACAAAGCAAAAAAAAAAGGATAACAAAGCTACGAGTTAGCACAAAGTTAAATTGAAAGGCTTGAATGCCCATTTCAAATGACGGAGGATAAAATTTTATACAGAGACAGATTATTTATAAAGAAAGATAAAAAGAAAGATAAGCAAAAAAGGAAAAAGTAGTTTAACACTACAGGAAGGTCAGCTGACGCTGTTCCAACCAAATGGAGGAAACCATTAAAAACCAAGAAAAAAGTATCATGCCTGAGATGCCCTCTGCTCCAGGGCAATACTAAATCTCCTTCAACACTATCATTATCTACTGCACCTTTTCACCACTTTTTACATCCAGTTCCAGTTCCAAATTGAAATTTACAATAACAAAATTTATAAATTTATACGATGCAATCAACACACATATATGTATGTAAACGAAACCCACATTTTCATTTTCACAACAATGTTAAAGTCATGAATATTATACAAAAATTATACACACCACATAATACATGTGACAATGAGTGCCAAATAAAATTCAGCACTAATCAATATAACAAAAAGCACAAATAAAAAGTAAATAAAACTAAAATAATCTAAAAAATAATCAAATCGAGTTTAAGCGTCAACCAAAGTGACTGACATCGCCTAAGCATAAATCAACTATACAAAAAGAAACAAAAACGCGCACGATACTGATATACATTTATCAAAGTACGACGCGACCGATCCCAACAAACAGCGACAAAAAAAATACCTACTAGGCTACCTACATGATTACCTGTGAGTAACCATGTAACAAAAAAACCCATCCCAGCCCAAGGCTAACCTACTTGATACATACAAAATTATACAGGTCAAATTACCCAAGTAGAGGCAGACCTACCAATCTTCACAGCCTAAGCTAAGCTAACATACTGACAATCAGAGTGGGCACTAAATACATTTAAAGTAATTAAATACTAAATACATGAGCAAAATGTATTTAGATACTAAATACATTAAATGTATTTAAATACATTTTTAAATACATTTCAAATACATGATATATAATGACAATCAATCGATAAGGACCATTGGTATCACAACAAAAAATATTCCTAAAAATGAAATTGTATTTTATAATTACTAATGTAGGATTTGATGACAATTGGAGTTAGGTACTACAAAGAAAATAGAAAGTTCCATAGAATGAAATCTCAGTTAGCTATTTATATCAGCATTACATTTAAGTAATATCAGTTGCTGAAATGTTTCGTCAGATAGAGAACTCCGTTTTGGAGATAAGGTCAATCCTCCTAAAGAGAAGAGCCATTCCACAGGGGCTGACGACGGAAGGGTTGTGTTGTATTTAATAAATAACTTTTTTAGGTTTGGATATCTATCTAAACTTTGAAGTGTTTTATTTGAATCCTGAAGGTAACTGAACAATTCTAAATAAAGCGAAATATTATTAGGTGAAAATTGCGAACGAATACCGTCCGTACCCTGCATGTATATTAAGGACAGAAATGAAGGAATTCTTATCACTTTTTCTAAGTTCACGAACAATAACAAAGTAGGAGCTTGCGTAGCTAATTCTGTATCTACAGCTAAACTCCGCTTGGACCTGAAAATAATAGGTAAATGATCTGAGACCTGGCAAATATTGCAGATCAGCGCAAATAAATGCATATATGGTACAGAAACAAGAGAGAGTACTTCTCACTACAAGACGATAAGTTAAGGTTACATCAGAGAACAAGGAGTAACTTGGAGTTATTGTCATGAGTCACCTAAACAATGTATAGAGGTAGAAGAGGAAGCGATAGAAATAATGGATTACTTCATCAATTCTAATTAATTTGCATTTGTGAGAACACAGTTGGAATATTCTGCATATGTGTGGTCACTTTTGCCTAGAAAAGACTTCTAGAAGCTAGAGAAAGTGATTGCTAGGGCGACTAAATTAATATCAGGACTAAAATTTATGAAACTGACTTAATAGACCTCGGCTTATTTTCATTGTAGACAAGAAGACCCCGAGGGAAACTAATAACCGTTTAATTTTTTTAAATGGTCGTCAATTACCAAAAGTCCCACTTGTGAAAATGGTTGGAAGGGATTGGCAAAAAGAAACTCCATTAATTTAATTCATGCTATAATTAGTACTCCTTCCTACGATGTGTTTAATTTGTAGACTCGAATGCGATATCATGTGAAAAGTACTCGTGTAAATACGTCTAAATATATGTTGGAAAAATATACATACAATATTTCGCTTTTGGATAAGGCGCTCCAGTGATTACCGATTATAATAAAACTAGTTTTACTAGGTACTACAATTTACAGGAATATCTTGGACTAGTCCATGAGGGATTTGACGTTCATTTCTTTCCTTATAACTAATTCAATTTATCTACGGTGATTGGGTTGTTAAGACGAAAACTTAAAAACAACAACAAATCATTAAAAAAAATAATAATTTCGTCTGTTTTCATGATTGTTGCTTTGTGCACATCTGCGCATGTCACGGTGCGTTCAAGAATAGGGCGAAAGAGGAAGTATTAGAAGAAATTTAATTAAATTAACAACTGAAGGAATTTGGAGAATACAAAAGAAACACGGTGCTTATAATCTAATTAATGCACCGACCTCTTTAATATTCCCTAACACATATACAACTACTTATTCCCATACACATACGTAAACACACACACGAACAACTCGCTAGCTTTGTTTTACAGCTACCACGAAGGTAACTAAGCATGTTTCGGTTAATGACAACTAAATAACATGGCATCCAATTTGGGGAAATGAGATGCGCCCTTTACAGCCACGTTGACAAAAAGAAGGACACATATTATTTTCCACTAGTTTACCATACTTATAGGCCTTATATTTCTCATGATTTTTTTTTTTTTACCACCAGTATAAGCGACGTGGACGCACGTGCCTCAATGGTGTCCATTGAATCTTTTAAACGTGGTTCTTTCATAAAATCGAGTATTTGCGCAACATCAAAAATAGTCTCTTTCGGCTTTTCAACGCTCAGAGTAGGAGGCATTTCGTGGATATGTAGACCAAACACGTGTATTTATTTTCATGGCTGTTTCATTAAGGTTGGTGTGATACACGGCGGTGGCTGCACAAATCCAGCGCCGTATCACTCGGGTAGCGTCAACTGTAGGGGAGGGGGAGAAGGGTTCTCCCTCACCCCAAACCAGACGCTATGGCTCTTCTTCCCGCCCCACAAAGCTTAAATAAAAATAAACCCCAAGGATTCGAGCTTTTCAGGAGTCGGTTGACCTGAAACTGTTTAATCCATTCCATGCCTCTTACCCCCCTTCCCCTCCCACCCCAAAATACGCTCCAGATTTGGATAGGCTTCATTTCTTAATGTTTCGTCGAATCAAGAAACGAAGCCTATCGATAGTTCTGACCCTTTTTATGGGGGGAGGGGAGTTTCACCCTGTATGCATTTCTTGAGTCGAGGTAATGAAACTATTTCCCCCGAGGCTTATGACATTATGGCAGGGGCAAATAATAGTTTCATTTATTCGAAAATACTATTTTCAAATGCTACTAACTCAAAAACTATCGTAAATCTATTATAGTTAATTGGGGACAACTGCCGCTTTTCTCATCTCGTATGAGCAATGACCTTAAATTATTTTCATTTACTTTATCCTCCATTATTAATACTACATCTTCAATTTATGATTTATTTAATAAATATTCGAGGAATAATGGATAAAATTCAGAGGTGTACAGTGACTCACTGTACATTTTAAAATAACGGAAGCTGAGGAAAACGTGACTAGAGCCGCCTTTTTCAAGGAAATTCGAATCTTAGCTTTAATAAGTTCGCGCCAAGTCTCAAATATGGCGCGAAAATAGGAAAGGTTGGGGCTGACGGTGCTCAATTTAAGTTGTGATAGAAAACCAATACCGAGGAGTGTGCTGAAAGATATATATCTTCCTTTATTAACTAAATCTTCCTCCATGGTACCCTCAACTTCTCGCTCTTTAGAAATACAAAAGATAAGATACTAAATTTGTTTTTATATCAGATACATAACAGCAGCCATCGTTAAACTGACAAACTCCATCGGCCGAATTGCCACAATCGCTGTGACTTAAATTTGCGTTGTTACCACTCGGTTACGCCGAAGAATCACTCGGTGAAAGAGAGTGGCAATTAACTTGGGTATTGACAAAATACCGGGCACAGAAAGGAGGGACAAGGGAACCGACACACCTAACCTTGAAGCCTGGCACGGGAGAGGGTGCATAACAGAATCCATGAACAGTCTTGCACAACATCTGGCCAGCATTTGAGGGGAGTGGCCTACATAGAGAATGGTTGACCCCAGGTGACCATTCAACTTACTGGGGGTCATTTTTCAAAGCATCGGGTAGCATGACCAAGATTCCTTTATTTTTATAAGGCAGCCAGGCAATGGCTTCGCTATTTTCCCCTGCGGCGGGGGGGGAGCTTGCGCTTCGCTACTAAGATTAAAATTTAAAATCTAAAAAAAAGCAGCCATGGTTAAATTTGTATAAATTTGATGAACTTCGCCAATTATAATAATTTAAAAAAAGAACTCTAAACTAAATTTCCCCCCTTTCAAAATATCACGTTGCTAAAATATAGAAGAAGATATATAAAAACATATTTTCTAAACTTCACCATTTGTAATTCTTTGGGTTTTAAAAAATTCACAAAATTTCGATACTTATATTTATTTCTGAACTTCACCATTTTGTTTTTGGATATTATAAAAGAATTATTAGAAATAACTTTGCTAAAAGAACATAAGTCATAACCAAACTAAGATGAAATTACTATTCAAATACTCAAAAAAAGTCACCTTAAATTATAGAGTTAGTGATGATGATATTTGATCGATGAGCAACGCTTCACTCGGCATGACTGGACAGGGTCCGCATAAAAATAAACGACAGCGGTGCGTCATTCTTTGAGGAGTTTCCTCTTTAACTTTAAAGAGCCACCGAGATTGTTCTCGTTGGATTACACACGTTTAGAATCAGTTTGAAAATAATATTTTGATAGAAGTTCAGAAACTTCTTTTCACAAAGATTGATTAAAGAAACCACTCTCAAGTACAAAAAGAAACTTTGGTATAAATGAGTTTTCTGATAACTGGAAATGGTACCAACGTTTGTAATTTGTTATGTAGACAGTTTTCGTGTTTGGGGAAATTATCGAACTGAATTCACTCCAATCGGAGGAACCCTCCCTGAGCCATTAGGGACGTGTCAGGCTATGAGTGCCCCAATGAGGAACGCTACAACTTCATATGTAGGGTTCTGTAAAAGAGGTGGCATTGGCTATGTTGCGTTGTGAAGCCTGGGAGGGAGATGGTAGCGGTGTCGTGATAGGGTAAGAGTCGCGTCACACAGTATCGGTGTATCCGCCCACACACACATTTACATAGTAATAATAAATTAAACGTACACATGTATACATTCACATGCCTCAATCCATTAGACATCGAGTCAATTGGAAAGGAAAGTGTCTTTCCTAGGAACGAATTCCTCGTGTCTTAAATTGGACCTTTTCAAGTTTCAGGGGGTCCCCCCATCCTCTCCCCCAATTTCATCTTTCTTCCTATCTTCCATTCGGCAGCATTTTTTATCATCCTCACTTATATTATCGTTCGGCGAATGATTTCGCAGGCTAGTCGCCGATTAGCATCTAAGGGGTTTAAGGTAAGTTATCGGTGGGTTGCTGCCCAATCCAAGTGGAGTCTATATGGCCGCGAGGGTGAAACGAGAAATATCATCTATAAAAGGTGGAGGAGAAAACTTTGTGGCAAAAATTTAAGAAACGACGGGTTAAAAGATTCCTCCGCCAATATGAATCGAAGACGGGTGTGTTGATGAATAGTTAAAAGGGTCGGGAAACAGGACAACCGGAGAATGGCGAAATGGGGGCAATCCAATAAAAGGTGGGCAACCGATTGGTCCCCACCGCAAAAACAACAGCAAGGGCTGATATGAGCATCACCTGAAACAAGATCGCCGTGAGTAAGTCTCGTGTGGCCAATGCGAACTCGGCAAAGGGCCACCTCCAACGACCGCATTCTATGACGACTCGAGGGCCAAGAGCGAATAGAATTTTTAATTTTGTATAGTTTGGATCAACGCTAAACAGTCATCCCATTCATTCTGCCACAGTTGAAAAATATACTCTCTTAATGAAGGAAAGTAGTCCCTAAAAGGCAGAGCCGAGTTCTCAGGGGACACAGAATGTGCTGAGCGGGCCAGCCGATCAGCCTTCTCGTTGCCCAGGACCCCCACATGCCCAGGGACCCAGCAAAAAATAATTCTATATCGGGATGCATTTTGGATCAGCCAGTTGCAAATTTCTGTGACCAGGAAATGGGACGCATTAAAAGATCTAATTAACTGTAAAACACTCCTTGAGTAAGAAAAAATGACAAAATCACTAAAAGGTAAAATTTGGATAAGTCTAAAGGCTAAAAGGATTGCTGAAAGTTCAGCGGTAAAAATGGATGCTGCTGGCGGCAAAGATAAAGTTAGGAATTCTCCTTCTGGGTAGATGGCTGCGGCTCCCAAGCCACCGTCCGACTTAGAGCCATCCGTGTATAGTGGGCAGCATCGTTTGTGGGAGATCAAATGCTCTAAGAACAGTCTTTTAATGATGCGAGGGTCCATTGAGGGCTTCTCCAGGCTCCACATGTTAGTACATACTGCGGAGAGGGGCACGCCACCTAGGAGTCAGTAAGGATGGAATGGTAAGGACCCTTGGAGCACCCAGGTTAGAGAGATGATCTCCTATGCGAAGGTTCAAAGGGCGATGTAAAGATAGCAACTTATCATATGCCGCCGTTGATTCGGCAGCATACAGGCATCTGTAGACCTCTGATATAGGGGCTTGCTGTACTCGGCAGAGGCATCGCATGCAGATTTAAAGCCTGGTAGGGCAAAGATGGGTT
The DNA here is from genome assembly GCA_963969495.1 of Ceratothoa steindachneri. Taxonomy (NCBI): domain Eukaryota; kingdom Metazoa; phylum Arthropoda; class Malacostraca; order Isopoda; family Cymothoidae; genus Ceratothoa; species Ceratothoa steindachneri. The sequence goes on along the minus strand of CAXAKS010000006.1, from coordinate 186,617 downwards.
AAGTAACCCACTCTCGCAGTAAAGGCTGTTGACAGGAGAAGTACGGAAGGCTCCACTAGAAAGGCGAACTCTGAGGTTTCGAATGGGTCTCAGCATTTTAAGGGCTGAAGGGGAAGCCGATGAGTAAATTTGACAGCCATAATCCAATTTGGATTGAACGAGGGCTGTGTATAATGTCCATAACGTTTGTCGGGCACTGCCCCACGAAGTGTGTGAGAGGACTTTCAAAATGTCTAGAGCCCGTAGACAGCCTGTTCGAAATCGGCGTAGGTGTGGTAACCAGGATAACTTTGGATCGAGAGTTACGCCAAGGTACCGAAACTCGGAGACAAACTCTATATCTTCGACTTGTAGGGAGATAGATGGCGGAACAAGAACCCCTCTGCCTCGGAGCAAATACATTGCTTTGGTTTTGTTTGTGAAAAAGCGGAATCTCTTAAGTTGTGCTCTTTGGGATACAGCATCGACCGCCAGTTGTAGCCGACGCGCTGTTCATGGAAGGCGAGGTGAGGAACAGTATAGTGCTAAATCATCAACAAACAGAGTTGTCGATAGACCTTCTGGGAGAGACGAAATAATATCAGTGATGGTAATTATAAAACATAAGACACTTAAAACACTGCCCTGAGGAACTCCCTCCTCTTAAGGGTGCAGATCAGAGTATGCGTCTCCAACACGTACCTTGAAGGATCGAGATGCTAAAAAACTTTGAATAAATGAAGGTAGAAGACCTCTCATCCCCCAGACGTATAACTGCTTCAAGATGCCGTATCTCCATGTTGTGTCGTAGGATTTCTCAATATCGAAAAATATGGCCAGGACTCGGTGCTTTAATGAGAAAGCTTTCCGAACCGATCCCTCGAAACGTACTAGTAGGTCAAGGGTACTATGACCTTTGCGGAAGCCACATTAAAATGGAGAGAGAAGGTGATTGGATTCTAGGAACTAGTTTAGGTGCACCAATATCATTTATTCCAGCAACTTTCTCAAACAGCTGGTGAGAGCTATAGGGTGGTAGTGATCTGTATCCAACTCGTCCCTGCCCGGTTTGACAAAGGGAAGGATGATCCCAATGCGCCATGATGACGGGTAAAAACCCTTTACCCATATAAAGTTGTACAAATCAAGCAGGAAGAGAGTAGAGTGTGGATGTAGGTGCCGAATCATATCCAAATGGATCTCATCAAGGCCAGGGGAAGTAGATCTGCAAAGGAACAAAGCGCTTTGCAGCTTATGGATGCTGAATAGAGCGTTATACGGAGGGTTAGATTTTGTTGTGAAGTTGAGAGAATGAGATTCTTCCTTTGATTTGTAGGATTGAAAAGCCTTATCGTAATGGCTGACACTGCTGACGGCGCGGAAATGGTCGGTAAAAGCATTGCTGACCGCCAGGCCGTCATTCTCCAAGGAACCGTCTAAGTTGAGTGTGGGGGTATGATGATTAGCTTAACGGCCCCTGATCTTATTAATCCTCTTCCAGATCTTAGCAGTAGGTGTCATAGAGGAAATCTATGAAACGTATCCGCACCATGAATTTCGGCGAGCTTGACGAAGGGTTATTTGGCGAAGCGCACGAGCTCGGTTTCGGTCGACCTTGTTGCACAAAGCTGGGTTCTTTCGGAATCCGGCATGGGCTAACTTTTAATTTTTGATAGCTGTTGCACACGTCGAGGTCCACCAGGGCACGGTTGAGCGGCCCGTGACAGGTCGCCTCCGTGAGGTGGTCTGTGTTGCTGCATTGTAGATAGTCGATGAAAAGTATTCTACTGCCGCGTCCACTCCATTGAAGGTCCCCAAAGATGCATTTGTAAAGGACGCCTCTTGGAAACCTTCCCAATCTGCATGACCTAAGTCCCCCTTAAGGGGCATGGTTGTATGAAGCGTAACTTGAAGGGCCGACAAGACAATAGGGAAGTGGTCACTCCCATGGAGATCGTCAAGAATTGACCATCTGAATTCCGTGAAGCAATCAGGGGAACAAACAGACAGGTCAATACAGCTAAAAGAGTCCGTCTGAACATGATAAGAGGCAAAATCGCCAGTATTTAAAACACAAAGAAGGTCAGATAATAAAAGAGACTCTAAAACACTGCCTTTTGCATTTTGAGTGAGGTCACCCCAGTATGGGTGATAGGCATTAAAATCTCCTAGTAATAAGAATGGGGAGGGCAACTGGTCTATAAGTTCTAAAAGGTCGGATCTTGACAATGATAAACAAGGGGGTAGGTAAATAGAGCCAACGGTAAAAACCTTGGTAAGAAAACCCCTCACAGCAACAGCTTGGAGGGTAGTATGTAGGAAAATGAGAAAAACATGGTGATATGAAGATACCATGATTGACACCCCACCCCATTAGAGGGGCTCCCAGCAGGAGCAATAGAGTTGAAAGTGAGAAAGCAGAGTACCGGAGGAGAGGGCCGTCTACCTAGTTTATTCTCTTGGAGACAAATAACAACGGGGTGGATAGTCGTCAAAAGAACTTTGAGTTCTTCCCACTTTGGAAGAACTCCTTGACAATTCCATTGTAAAATGGAAGATATTATGTGTGACGATTAGATACCACTGTGGATATCTTTTTTCTCTTTTGAGGCCGATATTGTATTTGAGGTTCGTCCCAAAAAGCTTGGAAGGGGGAGAGCTGATTTTGAGGAGCCTGCTTTTGCAGAGGGAGAGATCCTAGATGGAGCAGTAACGGGCTTTTTTCATGGGTTTTGGATAACCGACCGAGGCCCTTGATTGTAATTCGGGCTCGCAACCTGGCAGAAAAGGAAGATTAAGAACGGATTTTCAGCCGGTAGATCCGGATTCATGGGTCGAGAGTATTTTTGGTGTCTGAGAAGTTGGTCCAACCGCCGCAGTTGGTGATGTTGGAGTATCAACTGCTTCCATCGGATCTTGGGTTGAAGGATGAGCGGAACGAACAGGTGATCTGAGCGAGGTGTGTGGAGCTGGGTGTATATCTGCCATCGTTTAGATCAGCATAAGGCCTACGTCATGTGAAGGGCAAGACGGACTTGAGGGCAGAGAATGTTCAACCATAGGGGAGGAGTCCATTGGAGATTCTTGGGGTTCGGCCGAGTCAGCTCCAGAGGCTGCCCGCTTATTGGTGTTCGATGACCCAGGTGAGGAATCCTTTCTCTTACCACTGGGCTTTGGGTCTCGTGGCCGGGTGGATGAACCTTCACTGGTCGATGTTGAGGATTCTTTCAAATAGCGTATGATGTCTTCAAGTGTCTCACCCTGAGCGTCTCTCCCAGCTAGAGCTGCTGGATAGAGGGGGGCTACATTGGTTATCTCGGTGTGAGAGCGATGCTTCCACTGCATATTCTGAATTTTTTCGACGCTGCGAGTAGATCTAGGGTGAAGTGCTTCAGGCTGGTCGGAACTCACGCGTGATTGTTGGTTTCGTCCAGCGTAAAACGTCAGAGAAGAGCCTACCGAGTGGCGAGGTTTGTGCCCGGGCACGCTGGCGGGCCTCTCTTACATCTAGACGTAGGGAGTCACGCAAAGCGAGAACTTCCTTTTCATATAAAAATATATAGCAGAGTTTCGACGCAGCACTGTGGGTACCTCCGTAGTTGGCACAGTGGGGTGTTTTGGTGTATTCGGGGCCATGGTACTCAGAGCTACAATTCACTCAGGAGTGAGGGTGCCGACAGGCTCGGCCAACATGTCCAAGTTGATTGCAATTGGAGCAGCGTCTGTGTAGTGTGATGTAGGGACTTACCGGGACACGGAGGTACCCAGCTTTAATATACTGCGGCAGTTCTTGTCGTTCAAATGTTAGAATCAGTGTGGCGGTTGGGACTTTAGTAGAGCCTAATGTTTTAGTTACCCTCTGTACGTGTGTAACACGTTGGGTACTAAGCTTACTCTGAAGGCGGGTGGGGTCGTAGTCCTTTAGTTCGTTTGAACAGACGACACCTTTGATGAATTTTAGATGCGGATGGGGCGAGACAGTTATTGGAATTTCAGCTATCGAAGATAGATTTCACACAAGGTTGTGTTCAGAGTGGAAGGACACCTCGACTACGACATCACCACTTCCTCTTGACCCCATCCGGCGGGGTTTACCACAGCGGGACTCAAAAGATTCATTAACGTCAAACACATCGACTTTTGCAAGTGGGATGTCAGATGGTGAATTCATGACAAGAAAGCGAGGATAATCAAGATCTGGGTCTACTTCGTTGGAATAGGGGTCCAAAGAGCGAGGAAAGGCTGAAAGGGAAGCTAAGGAACGTTTGGCACGAGAACCCTTACGAGAAGGGGAGGTTTTTGGTTTATGGCTAGCCATTGCAAAAAGAAAAAAAACTTCGCATTCTCCCTCGGGGCTCCACACCATGGAGGCCTACAAGGGCCCGGCACTACTTCAACTATACAATCAGTAACGTCCGGTATGTCCTCTTGGAGAATGGATACGGATCCACCACACCATCTTTATAACCCTAAGAGGCTGCCCGAGTTCTCCTACGCACGGAGAAAAGGGGCCAACGACGGGTTTCTCCCTGGGCATTCGGTAGACGAAGGCGGTAGACATGCCCAGCCTCTTTCACCTTCATGAAAAAACAATTCGGAACCAATCCATTAAACGAGCAGAGGTTGGGTATCGATAAGGACCACTAGATAGGTGAAGGAAGAGGGGGAAATAAATAGCAGTGGAAGAGCGTAATAGAGGAGGAAAGAAAGAGGGGCATGTTAAAAGTCTGGTTGGCAGCACCATGGGTCTCCTAGGGGGCCCAGGGCTGACCCCCTTCGCCACGAAAAGGCCAGAGCCTCTCTGGGAACAACCCGTGACGAAAAGATCCCAGAGAGGGAGAGGGCGATTAGCATCTATCTATTGATTCATAGTTGGGGCAGGATGAGGACAGAGGGGCCTAATCCTCTCTCCCTTTTCTCGAGTTGTTATTGGTTTCTAAGATGTTTGTTTTCTTCCCCTTTTCACACGTTTTTTTTTTATTCTCCCCCAGGTTACGCCCAAATACCGGCAGCACAGAACGTTCGAACGGTCACCCAGCGAAGGGGAGAGGCGCTCCCGAGTTTTGGTGCCGGTTCTACCCCTCCACCTGCCACGCTTTGGGATAGCCCTCTAAGAAGTTATGCTGCAGTTAACATCTGGCGGAAGAGTAGTGTGTAATGTATTGAGGCGATAGAGAGATGTGAATGTACAGGGTGGTCGGAAAGTATTGTCGCTCCTACCGAAAAGAAATGAGAACAATTTAATCACATGTGCGTACACACATGTTTTTGGTCTACACATTCGCGCTGGGTCAATCAGCGAAGGTGCAACCCATCGTGAACAGAGGAGGAGGGTTGGGGCTCTCTGTGCCAGGGGCATTTAGATATGAGTGCCCCAATCAGAAACGCTAGTAATCCATGAGGAGGGTTTCGTAAAAGAGGAGAGATGTGCTGTTAAGGCTGGAATGGAAATGATAGCGGTGTTCTGCATTGGCTCTGTTGCGCATACTTAGCCCCGTGATGCTGGGTATCAGTATATCTGCCCAATGGGGGGCCAGTTCATAACCCCGCTGAAGGTTTTAGCCGCTCTCACTGAGATGGAACCCTCGCCTTGACCTCAGAAATCTAGCGTCGTATCGCTAGGGTAGCGAGAACTGTAGAGGGCACCATCTCTATACTTCTCTAAAGATTTCCTCTAAATAAATCCATCTCGGTGCAGTTGTCATCTGTAGGTTCGATCCCCGTCCAAAGGCAGTCGCCGTCCCACCCTGAAAGAGCCCAAACCAGGAAAAGGATAAAATGGAAGAGACACAGTCTCAATTGGCATCGCTTATAAATAATTTCTTCTCAATCAAAATATGAAAAAAACATTTTATATTATTGAAGAAAATAGGATTGATTTAATTAACACTCGGCTTTGAGAGGTGTGAAGTTAAGAAGCCTCGCGTCAAAACGAGGAACATTAGAAAACGCCTAACGATGTCTGTCTATCGCCTATGATGAATTCGAACCTCATGCTAGGCTTTCCAAATGTGATACTACTAGTTCATTACAAATAGTAGCCGAGAGACCAGCCACCATTAAGGGCGATATGGGGGCGAATATCCCATTTCGAAATTATCACTGAAAGGCTCGAATTCAAATTCAGTTGCCAGACGTTGTTAGTGCTCCAATGTTCATTGGTTTTATGCAGTGCTCCTCACCTTCGGGAAGGAGCTAGATATGAGGGTCATTAAATTTCCTTGAAGAGGGTGACAGTGTATTAATTTTTTCGAGATTTTATGAAATTAAAATACCTCACTCAAAATTGCAAGAAGGACCAAAGACTCCATTTTTAACTCGTCCATTTAGGGCGACTCGGGAGGTCGGCCGGGTTGTCTTCGGAGGGGACCCCTGTCCCCGCCGGTCTCCTGTGAATAAACAGAAAGTGGTAAAACAAAAGGAACCTGGTAGGCAAAAGGCCTAAGAAACAAACTAAAACGGAGCCTTTTAACAAAAGGGCCAAAGCGGCCCTGGAATCGGAAGACAAATATGCGTCGGGGTTGGTACAAAAAGCTATCAAAAGTGCGATGAACTCTGCTCGCATGGCGTCGGTGGTGCTCTCGAGTACAATAGTAGCCGGCTCCTGGTTTGGGAGTATCCATCCCATCGCATGGGGGTTGCATCTGAGTAAATTGTCCCCTCTTTCTCGAGCGGGAACCAGGGGGCCCATTCGGAGGATAACAAGGCCCCCAAGAGGGAGAGCCTGTTCGAACGGGCGTAGGCCAGTTGTGGCCAGAACCTTGGCAAGGAGGAGGCCCCACACATGACATTAGGAGCCCACCCAGCCTCCCTCAGAAGAGGGAAACCTTGGGGACTATGGAGGCCTACTCGAGCGTTAGGCAGGTCCCTCGGGTCATCCTCTCGGTGAGGCGGGTGGACCTGGAGCGCAGGTCAATTTCCACCCAGAGGTAGACGAAGGACTTGGTGGGGGGCAGCAGGGTACTTTTGGGGACTTTAATGGTAAGCGAAGAGGCTTCGATATCACCTACTAATAGACTGAGGTCTTTACACGAGCCTATCAAAAGGATATTATCCAAATACGTAAATACCGTGCATCCCCTAGCACTGGCTAGGGGATGCTTAAAAGATGGGGGCCATACACTGCTGCGTTATGTAAGGACTCCCGCTGAAACCCATAGGCAGTCTCCTAAACCTGTAGGTACGGTTCTCCCATTTTACTCCGACCAACACAGGGCTCTGGGGTGGAGGAATAAATGAATAGTGCCGAAAATAAATGCTGCATAGCCCAAACAGACAAGCTCGCAGCCAAATTCAAGGACGGGTAATTTGCATGAAAATTCTCAATAGAAATATAGACATCTGGAGAATATACAAAAATATAGCTATGAAATTAAAATCAATAAAATGGAAGTATAGTAATTTAAAACCATCAAAGGGTGTAAAAGGAAATATAAAAAAACTATTGAGAACTCGACAAAGTATAAAAACATAGAAGATAGATGGATCAACAATAGATACAAAAACAGAGAATATAAAATCATGAAACAATATATTCAAATTTGGCTAAAAGATTAGATTCTTCTAAAATTTTAAAAAATTCTAGTCACACTAAAAGAGACATGAGTCTCAGAAAAGATACCCCGCAGAACCTGTTGGGGGGGCCATCTGCCCATTAATGAAAGGGAAGACCCTCCTCCCAAGATTTCTTAAAAGGGGACACTCGGCAAAGATGTGAAGGATGGACAGCTTCCCACCGTACATGATACACAAAGGTGGGGGCTGCCCATTCATCCAGTGCGCATGAGTGAGGCGGCAATGGCCTATCCTCAGTCGGCACAAAATAACCTCCAGTCTACGTGGTCTCATGGTACGTGGCCATGGGAGGACTGAAGGTCTTATGGAATGGAGCTTAGGGGAAAGGAAGCTCATCCCACATCTTTTGACATAAGCCGACTACATATTCAATGATGAGGGGATAGACACCAAAAAGTTGGAATGGGGCTGATGGGGGTGTTCTCCATGATGCCGCCTCCTTGGCAGCAACATTCGTCCTTTCATTACTGGGATGCCCACGTTACTGGGCACCCAGCTAAAGAAATCATATGAATAGGAGAAAGATAAAAAAGCCACCGCTGGATCTTAGAAACCAGAGGATGGCTAGAATCAAAAGCACTCAGTGCCTCCAGAGAACTAAGGGAGTCAGAGAAAATCGCAAGATAACCAGATGGCATAGGAGCAATAACAAAGAGTGCAGCAAGAATGGCAATAAGTGATGCTGTGAAAACAGAAGCTGCACTTGGTAGGCGAACCAATGCTGTCTGAGATGGGAAGACAGCAGCAGCTCCAACTTCGTCCGATGACTTGGACCCATCGGTGCACACAAAGTTGCTAGACCGATGGTCGGAGGATTGTTGATCATACATGGTTCTCAACGCTACAGGCGGAACTGATCCTTGGACCGTACTACAGGTTGTATGAGCCATGGGGGAATCTTTGGTAATGAAAACGGAATAATAGAAAACTCCCTTAGACGTCCTGTGTGCTCGGCCATGCGCAGAGCAAAGGGGCGAGCCAGGGATGGAAATCTATCATATGAGGCCACTGTTCGCAAATTGAACGTGCACTCATATACTGGCGACCATGGTAATTACTCAAGTCTAAAAAGATATTTGAGGATAGACTTGAGCCTGTGAAAAGGAAGAGGAAGAGCCCCTTTCCCTGCATAGAGACACCACAGAGGGGAGGTCTTGAAGGCTCCAGAAGCCAGATGCACACCCTGGTTACGCACAGTATTTAATTTTTCAAGGATGGACGGCGAGGCAAAGGAGTACACCCGTGACCCATAGTCCAGCTTTGACTGGACCAATGCTGAATACAAAAGCCACATGGTACGTCGATCACTTCCCCAAGACGTGTGTGACAGTAATTTCATTATGTCCATTCTTTTCAGACAAGACCTTTTCAAGGCGTCCAAGTGAGGCATCCAAGAAAGCCTCAAATCAAAGATCACCCCTAGAAATCTGAAATGGGGCTCAAAGGTGACAAGGACACCATAGAGCGAAAAATGGGGAGGGTCCCATATCACCGATCTATGATCGTAAAAGTGGACAGCCTTGGTCTTTACTGCGGAAAAGCGGAAGCCCTTGGAAGTAACATTATCAGCTACGGTATTTATAACCCGCTGTAGCTTACGGATGACAAATGGAAGTTTAGATGATGAACAGATAAGCGCTAAGTCATCCGCATATAGAGTTAATGAAATCTCAGCTAGGAGATTTGCGATAATGCTATTGATGGCCACAGAGAAGCGGGTGAGACTGAGGACACTTCCCTGTGGTATACCCTCAACTTGCTCTACGGGCTCTGATAGTGTATTTCCAACTTTTACACGTAGTGTGCCCCGTAGGCCCCAATCATGGAGTTGCTTAAGGATACCACACCTCCAAGTGGTATCATATGCTTTCTCAATATCAAAGAAAACAGCAACAGAATGTTGCCTCTTTGAAAAAGCATCTCTTATATAAGACTCCATTCTAACAAGCTGGTCGATGGTACTCTGTTTTTTTTCTGAACCCTGAGGAGATATAAGATGGTTTGTCTCCAAAAACCAGGAGTCTTGTATTTATCATCCTCTCAAACAATTTACATGGGCAACTAGTAAGGGCAATGGGGCGGTAATAGGTGGGTTCCGTTCCATCCTTTCCTGGTTTTCGGAAAGGTAAAACCACAGCATCCCTTCACATATAAGGAAAGCAGCCCCTAATCTAGATGAAGTTATAGATGTCCAGCAAATTTGAGATGAGGGATGGATGCATATTTCTAATCATATCATAGGAAATGCCATCTGATCCGGGTGCGGTTGATCCACAGTGTTTCAGTGCATTATGGAGCTCATGGATAGAAAAGAGCAGGTTATAAGGCTCATTATCCATTTTAGGCTACATAACGTTGATAGGATGTTGCTCCTGTTGGAGCCTAAAGCACTGGAATTGGATGGAATAGTTGCCTGGGCTTGAAATGTTAGCGAACGATCTGGCCAAGACATCGGAAATATGGGACAAGTCTCCCAACAGTTCTCTGGCCTGAACAATGTTGAGAGCTGTAAAGCCATTGAATTTCCCCAATAGCTTTTTTACTCTCTTCCAGATTTTGTCTACAGGGGTCTGCCAACATATAGATGCGATGTAACCATCCAACGAGGTCTTTCGAGCTTTTTGAAGTGTGCATCGCTATGTTGTCCTTTCTCGGTTACGAGCAAGTTTCTGTACCATCGTGAGGCACCGATGGTAACGTCGGCAAGCCTGTTTACATTCAATGACAACTCTCGAACATTCAGCAGACCACCAAGACAATTGTGGTCCACGAGCAGTTAAGCCGGAGAGCGGAATGGAAGAATTAGCTGCATGATTTTGCGTGGGCTAGAAGATCATCAATAGCCACTTCAATATCTTTATGAGGGAAGGACCCATCATAGCTCGAGAGGTGCCTGAACTTAGGTCAGTTTGTTTTTTTCGTATGCCATCTTTTGCTAGGTGGTGGAGGCGGACCACCTGTACATGGTGTTATTAAAATAGGAAAGTAATCACTACCTCGAGAGTCAGGATCCACTGCCCATTCAAAATCAGCTCTACAAGTTTGTGAATCCAGAAAGAAATCCACACATGTAAAGCTGTTCATCTGGATGTGAAATGATGTTGGCTGCCATCGTTAAGAAAGCAGACAACATTAGTAGCCAGAAATATCTCAATCATATTTCCTCTAGGGTTGTTATCATTGTCCCCCCTAAGGGGGTGTCAAGTATTAAAGTCGCCAATCAATAAAAAGGGAGGAGGGAGTTGATAAATTAAATTAGCGAACTTTGTAGCTAAAACAGCTGTATCTCTTTCCTCGCCAGGAGGAAGATAGAGCGAACAGACCGAATAATGGCGCCTGGAATACAGGCGGACAGCAACCGCCTGCAGGTCTGTGTTAAGAGAGAGCTGTTTTTAAAAAACCTTGTTGTTAACAGAAACAGCAGAACCATGAATTGGTTCTGCGGGGTTCTTATAATATCTCACAAAACCCGAAATGTTGGGTACTCTGCGTGTACCAAAGCAAGTCTCCTGTAAATCAATACAATCGGGATTGTAATCCTTAAGCAAGAGCTTGAACTCTTCCCATTTAGGGAAAATATCTTGGAGGTTCCAATGAATAATTGGAAACATTTTTGCCCTTTAAGCATAACGGTAGATTTCTTTCTACCCTTAGGGGTAGGAAATTTTGGATTTTGAACTACCAGCGGAAGTATTTCGTGTCATACTAGCCTTAGGCTTGGAATATGACAAAGGAGGCATCGGAAGCTTAAGTTTTGCCTCTGGTTTTTCTTTAAGAGGTGGTGCATCAGATTTTTATAAGTGGTTGTAAGAGAAAACTGTCTTCACTGGAGAAGCAGAGATGGAAGCAACTCCAGGGGTTAGTTCAGGTGTCGAGGAAACAGACGATGTTGATACAGCTGGTGGTATTGGTTGAGATGGTAGAGGCGATGGTGGTGGCAAAGACATTGGGAACAGCTGTAAAGTTGACGCTGATAGAGAAGGATGTGGAGTCAGTTTTTGAGACTCTTTCTCAGATGAGGGGGTAACCTCCACAACAGCTGGCTCCTGGGAAGGAGCAAAGGTTGGTTCCTACTCATTCAGGGATTGAAGGAATTCATACGCAGTATCAACGAGGGGGACTGTAGTGATAACTGCCTTTGGATCTGAAGAAGAGCTTGGTCCTTAAAGGGTAGGGTGAATGTCCAAAGGCGGAATGGATACCACCTGAGGACCAACTTGATCAACTTTCACATGTTTTGGAGCTGTAGCAAAGTTCTTAACCACCCTTTTAGAACCAAGAGAGGATGGAAGGTACCTCTTCTTGTTAGTAACCTTAGAAGCAATGTTAGGTGCTGACCAAGAGTGTTCATCACTAGGAGATTAACGTTTAGGACGGGGAGGAATTTTTACCTGGTCAGGCACAGAAGAATCAGTAGGAGTTCTCTGGCTTCTCCCTTTCTTTGGCCCGATAGAACGCAGAGCATCAGAAAAACTGACACCAGGTTGGTCATACATCTCCTTTACTCTTCTTCTGGCCTCTTTAAAACTGACCCTTTTCTTGTTTCTAATGGCAATGACTTCCCTCTCATAGAGAAAGAAAGTGCATTGATGGGATGTTGCAGAGTGTTCTCCGCTACAGTTAGAGCAGCACGGCTGTTGAAAACAGGGCGTCACGTGATAATCCGATCCACATTTCACACACAACCTTGCCTGTTTACAAAACTTGTTTACATGGCCAAAGCGTTGGCAATGGAAGCATCGCCGTGGGTTTTCAACGTAAGGCTTGACTGGGATGTTAAGATAGCCATCCTTAACGTACTTGGGCGGTTCCAGTCTGTTCAAGGTCAGGATTATGGTGGCGGTAGGTAACCTAGCGCCATTCACAAACCTGGAAATGCGGTGTGCACTTACAACCTTCTGATTGGTGAGTTTTGATACCAGACTGTCAACATCGTAATATCTTAACTCTCCCGATCGGATAACACCTTTACTGCTGTTAATGTCGGGTGCTAAGAGGATGACATGTCTACAGAAGCTAAAGACTGTAGGGTCTTAATTCGCTGATGCTGCTCGCTTGATTTCACCTCGACTATCAATGCGCCATCATTACGTGGCCACATTTGGGTAGGTTCGCCACATTTCTCAACAAAATCTTCGTAGACGTCGAAGATGTCATCCTTACTAAGAGGACTATCGTTCGCTTTCAAGACTAAAAATTGGTCGTAATCCAACTAAGAATCGACTTCTGACCCAAAAGGATCAAAGCTTCTACCATCGGGGTGCAAAGCACGATGACTGGACAAGGTCAATAGGGACATGTCGTAAACAAGACGGTCCTCGGAGAAATTCTTAGGAACCAGGAATACGTGGTGGCAGCATCTCACCTCCGAGGACTTTTCCAGAACCCATGAATGCACCAGGGTCTGGACAATGGGTGCCATAATGGGGGGGAAAGCATAATGCTTATAAGCTCCCAAGTATACCGTAGCTCCCTGCACGGCAGCTGCCCTGGCAATATTAGAGTGGTGTGGCACGCCCTGGCAAACACTGCTGGGCACGAAGTCACAAATGTGGCGTTGCAGGGGATTCAATAGCTATGGAATCGAACACACTGGCCTGCTGCCCCTCCTCGTCACCTACCTCATCACCTTCGTGATGAGGTAGGCGCCTCGTCCGAGAGAAGAGCAATTGGTCCGGGAGCGACGTTGGGTTCGGGGAGACCATGCAACTCGAGCGCCTCCAAGGCGGAGCGTAGTCCGGGATCCTCCTCGATTAGTTTTTCCTGGTCGTCTAGCCTGGGGGGTAGGGCGATATTTAGAGCCCCCACTGCAGCCGCCAGGCCGGGGTCCGCGGCCAGAAGCCGCTCCTGATCGTCAAATTGGAAGTCATCCAAGTCAGCCTCCGTCGACAGAGGGCTGGGGGAACGGGCAGCGGTTTCCTCTGGTGAAACGAAGAAGTCGACATCAATTCTCCGAGGGGGAGTTTCCGGTCCGAACCAATTGCTAAGGTCGGAGATCCCAGACAGATTGTCAGCGCCGAACTCCACCGCGAGGAAGGGGGGGGGGTACCACTCAGGGCTCGGAACAGAAAGCCTGGGAGGGGAGGGGGAGGGGGTTGGTGGAGAAGGACCGAACAGAATTTCCTGAATGGCCCAAGACTGGTCGGCCCATTCACTAAAGCTTACAGGGTTTAGAGCCCTCTCTCCTTCCCTTGCCGCGAAACCGGTTTCTTGGTCGCCACTGCTGCTGCTGGCCCTGCTGGCGTTAGGCCTGTCGTTGTCTAGAGGCATAATCATGGTACTGCTTGCGCAATACCGCACTGTTATATAACACCGGATCCTCTAGGGCATATGCTCAATTAACTAGGGATACTAGGTAATCAAATCGTAGACGAGTATTAAGCCGGGCCTCTTCGTGAGTCCTTAGCCTATCCCGCAGGCGGTGAAGGATAACCAGAAGTTCAATTTCTTCCAGGTCACGCGTACAGAATGGGGAGTTGGAGGAAGTGATACGAGCACGAAGGTGCTCCACAATCAGATCCGAATCAGGTACAACTCTCCGGGGCTGGAAAATCTGGGGAAGACCTAGGGCCGGCTTAAAGCTGGCATGGGGAAGGTTTAACTCTAGGGCTGGGGGTAGGTCCCTATCTGGGTTCAGCAGACTCGAGTCGGCCGTTCTGTTCCGAGGCTGGGGTGGCACCTCCCGAGTGCTAAGGGAGTCAAGCGCCTGAGACCTCAAGGTATCCTCGTCCTCGGATTCAGAAGCAGAGGGAGGATTCTGAAAAGGGGTAGGGCCAGGAGGGCACGTGTCCACTCTTGAAATTCTGGGATAGGAGCTTATCAAGCGACGGGCGCGAGATCGCGTTGCAGGTTGGGCACCAGGTCTACTCATTGTCCGTAGACTCGGCCGACGTGGACGACGAGACAGTCAGATTGGGTCTGATTATTGTATCATGTGGGAAAGTGCTTTTTTTCACCAGTGTTGTGTGTGTTGACGCTGCTCGGGGGTGGTTTTTTTTCCCTTTTACTGGCCTCGATGAATGCTGGTGGGAGCATAAGACGACTATGTATGGAAGCAAGGACAACCAAACGGCCACCTTCTCCACGAAGGGTAATGAGCCTGGAAAACGGTTTGGCGGGGGGGGGCACTTTTCTCTCCATTTCCCCGCTCCTCCTTCTTCAAGTTCAGGTTGTTATGCCACCCTTTGTAACGTGATTTGGTGTTTATTATTTGGAAAAAATATTGATTATCCTTTCCTTAAAAACACTCGGCGAAAATCTCTTTGTGCTTTGACTGTCCCTATTACATACCTCTGCCGAGTACAGCAAGCCCCTGTATCAGAGATCTACAGATGCCTGTATGCTGCCGAATCAACGGCAACATATGATAAGTTGCAATCTTTATCCCGCCCCTTGAACCTTGGCATAGATCATCTCTCTAACCTGGGTGCTCCAAGGGTCCTTACCCTTCCATCCTTACTGACCCCTAGTTGGTGTGCTCCTCTCCCCACAGTATGTACCAACATGTGGAGCCTGGAGAAGTCTTCCATGGACCCTCGCATCATTAAGAGCCTGTTCTTAGAGCATTCGACCTCACACAAACAATGCTTCCCATTATACACGGATGGCTCTAAGTCGGACAGTGGCGTGAGCGTCGCAGCCATCTACACAGGAGGAGAATTCCTAACTATCTTTGCCGCCAGCATCATCCATTTTTACCGCTGAACTTTCAGAAATCCTTTTAGCCTTTAGACTCATCCAAATTTTACCTTTTAATAATTTTGTCATTTTTTGTGACTCAAGGAGTGTCTTACAGTCAATTAGATCTTTTAATGCATCCAACCCCTAGTCACAGAAATTTGCAACTGGCTGATCTAAAATGCGTCCCGATATAGAATTATTTTTTGCTGGGTCCCTGGGCATGTGGGGGTCCTGGACAACGAGAAGGCTGATCGGCTGGCCTGCTCAGCACATTCTGTGTCTCCGGAGAACATGGCTCCGCCTTTTAGGGACTACTTTCCTTCAATAAGAAAGTATATTTTCCAACTGTAGTAGAATGAATGGGATGACTGTTCATCATCCAAACTATACAAATTTAAAAATTCTGTTCACTCTTGGCCCTCGAGCCATCATAGATTGTGGTTGTTGGAGGTAGCCCTTTGCAGAGTTCGCATTGGCCACACGAGACTTACTCACGGCCATCTTGTTTCGGGTGATGTTCAAATCAGCCCTTACTGTCGTTTGTGCGGTGGGGACCAATCGGTTGCCCACCTTTTATTGGATTGCACCCATTTCACCAGTCTCCAGTTGTCCTGTTTCCTGACCCTTTTAACTATTCCTCAACACACCCGTGTTCGATTCATATTGGCAGAGGAATCTTTTAACCCGTCATCTTTAAAATTTTTATCACAAAGTGGTTTCCTCCACCTTTTATAGATAATTTGCCTCGTTTTATCCTAGCTGCCATATAGAATCCACTTGGATTGGGCAGCAACCCACTGGTTCCTTACCTTAAACCTTTCTTCCAAAACGTGCTGCTTAACAAGATCAGAACATTCTGCAATGAATTCATTTTGGGACTCATTAGAGAGGTAATGTACTTTCAGTCTTTCCCCATTTTTTTGTGACTCTTCTACCTTTTGCTTTCCCAGTGGGAAAGCAACTTTATTAGACCTAAAAGGTTTCCATTATTTGAGTCACCAATGCGTTGCAAAGAACCCTGGAAAGCAAGGCCACGTTCTCCTAAGAATAGGGTAACATCAATAATTCGCTTCAAAAGGTTGTACCATTTTTCCGATTTCACTTTAATTGATGCTTCTAGAAGATTCTCAATACCTTCTTGCAATGGCAGACGTCTTTCTAATCAAGGCCAAGCTAGATAGCCATTACTCTTTTCATGCTCGGGAACCCTGTTACATAATTTCCGCCACTCAGTACCTGTTGGCCAGCCTTCAGCTGTAGCAAATGCAGATTTGGATGCAGTACTCAGCCTGCAGCAAACACTGTCCCAAAATAGCCGTCACAGAAAACAATATAGTGACTCCTTATGCTGACTCCAGACAAGCCACTCTCAGCATGCTGTTCTGCATTAATGTTTCTGAACTTCACTGTACCTTCTGGAAATGTTTGATTGTTACCATCTTTAGGCAATGTTAAAGGAAAGTCAATATGACCTCTGGTAACATAATTCTCTATGTATGATTGAGAAGGAAATTCTGGTGTGAGGAATCCAATGTCAAGCTCGACAAGCCCAGTGCTAATTTTTAAAAATTTATCTTGAACTACTTTCATTGTTTCGCTACTTGTTTTAATAATTTCTGTTGCACTGTGTGCCTATTTTTGGAATCTACATTCTTATCTGCTCCACCAGGTCCAGGTTCTGAATTAATATACATGTCCATCGTATTTGTACATGCCCCCGAATTTGTTTCTTTATTAGCTTCTATCTCATTTCCATATAGGCTCTCTTGTTCACGACTGCCACCTACACTTTCCCCTTCTTCCAAATTTGCATCCGTATATGTTTCCACATTATGTTGTTTTCTTTTAATACCCACTTGAAAGAGGGTCTGTAATCCTCTTCTTTCATTGTCATCACGTTTCTTTTTTTCTTTGCTCTTTTGTGCTCCTGATTTATGCAGAGACATATTTCAGATGGGCAGATTCTGAAGAAAAATATAATAAGAATTGTCAGCTTTTCCTTTTCAACATTAAAATTCAAGTTAGAAAAAAAATAAAAATATTACATTACAAATGAAAGGTCTGTGTGAAGAGTCAGGAATAGTGTTTGTAGATGTATGGGAGGGCTTTTGGGGAATAAAGGGGATTGTATGCGATAGATGGGCTCCATCTGAGCTGGGATGGGGTTGAGTTTTTGTGGCAGGAGTTGGATAGTGTTATTTGGTCTTTGCCGGCAGGAAACCAGGTTCTGATAGTGGTCAGGGAAATTTTGTGGCTCAGGGTGGGGCAGTGAAGGAAAGCCAGCACAGAGGAGTAGAAGGTATACAGGCTAAAGGGAGTGCTTTAGAGATAGGTAGATTGAGATGTCTTACCTAGTCTCAGAATCCGAGTAGGCAAGGATATCAAAACACACATAATGGGTTCAAATGTTTCTATGGGGAGGGGAAGGTTTAAATAGCAAAGTGTCAATTTTTGCTGATGACACTAAACTGGCAGCTGTGGTCAAAGAAGTTGAGGGTAGCTTTAAAGTTCAGGGTGACTTAAATAAGTTACTGGCTTGGGCTCAGAAGTGGCAGATGACTTTTAACCTTAATAAATGCAAAGTTATTAACATGGGAAGAATAATAGGGAATTCAGCTACGAGATGGATGGGCATTGGCTTAATTCAGTTGAAGATGAGAAAGACTTAAGAGTAGTAGTAGATAGGTCACTGAAGGTTTCAAAGCAGTGTATTGCGTCAAAAATAGAGCAAATAGGGTACTAGGATACATTAAAAGGAATGTTAGCTACAAGAGTAAGGAAGTTATCTTTAAACTATACAACTGTTATGTCAGGCCATATTTAGAGTACTGTATACAAGCATGGTCACCACATTTTAGACATGATATCAACCTGTTAGAGTCAGTACAAAGGAGGTGAACAAAAAAATACCTTCCCTGAAGCACCTTGAATATGAAGATAGACTGCATGAAGATAGATGCATGATCTGACACAATCCTATGGATTTTTTAAATTGTATATTGTAGATGCATGATCTGACTTAATCCTATGGATGCATTCTGTGGGTGGATTTTGCAGATGACCTTTGATAGGCCTGTGTGGCTTTTGTCATCCGTGAAATTATGTTATGTTATGTTCAATATGGAACTTTGATATTCATGGGCCCCCTAAGACTCTTGTGGGGTCTGTGAGAGCCACTGTATACCTATGAATTGTACTACTCCAGGAACTTCAGTCACTTTTGCACTGATACACTGATTTAATTGTCATATCTTTTTCAATAATTCTATAATTTAAGAAGGAAAATTTTTTGAGTATTTGAATAAAAATTTCATCTTAGTTTGGTTATGACTTTGCTTATTTTATCAAAGGTATTTCTAATAATTCTTTTATAATATCAAAAACAAAATGGTGAAGTCCAGAAATAAATATAAATATCAGAATTTTGTGAATTTTTTAAAACCCAAATAATTACAAGTGGTGAATATCAGAAAATTTATTTTTATGTCTCTTCTTCCATAATTATATTTTAGCAACGTGATATTTTGAAAGGGGGAAAATTTAGTTTATTAGAGTTCTTTTTTTAAATTATTATAATTGGTGAAGTTCAGAAAATTTAACCATGGCTGCTTTTTTTTTTATTTTAAATTTTAATCTTAGTAGCGAAGAGCAAGCTCCCCCTTCATAGCGAGGGGGGGGGGG
Organism: Ceratothoa steindachneri; assembly: GCA_963969495.1. Taxonomy (NCBI): domain Eukaryota; kingdom Metazoa; phylum Arthropoda; class Malacostraca; order Isopoda; family Cymothoidae; genus Ceratothoa; species Ceratothoa steindachneri. Next base: position 167,702 of record CAXAKS010000006.1, on the reverse strand, counting down.
GGTAGTGGCGAAGCCATTATCTGGTATTTCTATAATTTCACAAAAGATATTTTTAGCTTAATTTTGATAATTTCTTCTCTTGCAGATATGGCTGAAAAGTGTTTGTTCCTTACAACCTTAGAGCCTGAGCTGAGACAAAACTGCTTCCCTTACCACTAAATCCTGCAACCCAACACAGTGCAAAATATGATTCCAACAGCTTTTGATGCTGCCCCTCCTCGGGGGGAGATCTTCATGCAAATTACCTGTCCGGTATTGGGATTAGCCGCTACTACTTCTCCCGTGTAGTACTTGGGATGAGGTTGTGGTAGCCGGATTGCGCCTTTTTTCATTTTTGGAGGTTGGCGTTCGCCTTTACTCTCTATAATTGTTTGATATCATTTGCACACTCTGGCGCCATAGCACCCCTCTTCCTTTTTCTTTTTTCTAGTTTTCTTTGTTCAGTTTTGTGTTGGTCTTTCGTTTGATTTTCTTCCTCCTGTTTTTTTCTTAATTTTGATATAATATAAATAGGCCACACATTAAAGCCGAGTCTTATATTTTGTTGGCAGTTGTCAGATGGGCTCCCTATAAGGAAAAAAAAGGGATGCATTTAAATAATATGTTCCTATATTAACTTTTAGGTAACTATCTCCACCATGTTTAATCCTTTATTGATTTGTCTTCCTGAGCAACCATAGTAGAGTTGGTTATGGTGAGGATTGTTTGCCTTCCCAGGAGTGAGATCAGTCATAATTATGAAACGTGTCCTTGTTCTGGTTGGTTTGCACCCTCTCGGTCTTTGGGGAATCCACTGGCTCTGCTTTCACACTTTCTTCATGGAAGTGTGCTAGTATGTTGCAGCTGGCATCTAAGAAAGTGTAACTGTCATGACTACAGCCACTTCCTAGAGAAACTAGCACCCTCTCTTGGGCGCTTATTTCCACTACTATATATTTCTAGATGGTAGAACCTGACGCGGGGAGAGATGAATTTCTTCCTGGCTAATCGACGGGCTTTCCGCATGTACACCGTAGCAGATACATAGAGAGCTAAGACCTTTTCGATGAGAAATATGCGACACTCCTGTGAAGAAGCACTATGGGGCTCTTCACCTTTGGTAAAGCATCGGGGATGGTCGCAGGAATGACTATGATAGGCCTGCGCGCAATCCACGCATACACGGGAATTGTGGCAGGCAGTGCTCCCATGACCAAACATATGGTAGTGAAAGAATCATCTAGGATTAGATATATACGGTTTGACAATTCGTAGGTATCCCGCCTTATTATCCGTTGGAAGTTCCCGACGATCAAACGTCAGGAACATCGTTGGTGTGTTCACCGGATCCCAGATAATGCTTCTTCCAAGGGCTTCCGCTTTTCCACAGTAAAGACTAAGGCTGTCCATTTTTGCAATCAAAGATTGGCGTCATGGGATCCCCCCCCCTTCCACCCCCATCTGTCACTCTATGGTATGTATCCCTGTCAACTTTGAGTCCCATTTCAGATTTCTAGGGGTGTTATTTGATTCAAGGCTTTCTTGGAGGCCTCACTTGGACGTCTTGAAGAGGTCTTGTCTGAAGAGAATGGTCATAATGAAATTACTGTCACACACCTCTTGGGAAAGTGATCGACGTACTCTGTGGCTTTTGTATTCAGCATTGGTCCAGTCAAAGCTGGACTATGGGTCACAGGTGTACTCTTCTGCCTCGCTGTCCACTCTTGAAAAATTTAATACTGTGCGTATCCAGGGTGTGCGCCTGGCTTCTGGAGCCTTCAAGTCCTCCCCTGTGTGGAGTCTCTATGCAAAGAACGGGATTCTTCCTCTTCCCCTTCACAGACTCAAGTCTAACCTTAAATATCTTTTTAGACTTGAGCAATTACCATGGTCACCAGTATATGAGTGCACGTTCAATTTGCGAACAGTGGCCTCATATGATAAATTTCCATCTCTGGCTCGCCCCTTTGCTCTGCGCATGTCCGAGCACACAGGACGTCTAAGTGAGATCTCTATTATTCCATTTTCAATACCAAAGATTCCTCATGGGTCATACCACCTGTAGTGGTGTGCAAGAGGCTTACTGGTAGGCCCAAGAATCAGTCCTTGCCTATAACCTTGAGAACCATGTTCGATCACCACTCCTCTCACCATCGACCTACCAACTTTGTGTTCACCGATGGGTCCAAGTCATCGGACGAAGTTGGAGCTGCTGCTGTTCTCCCATCTCAGACAGCATTGGTTTGCCTACCAAGTGCATCTTCTGTTTTCACAGCATCACTTGTTGCCATTCTTGCTGCACTATTTGTTATTGCTCCATTGCCATCTGGTTGTTTTACAATTTTCTGTGACTCCCTCAGTTCTCTGGAGACATTGGGTGATTTTGGTTCTAGCCATCCACTGGTTTCTGAGATCCATCGATGGCTTTTTTATTTTTCTTCCTTCCACAAGATTTCCTTTTGCTGGGTGCCTAGCCATGTGGGCATCCCAGGTAATGAAAGGGCGGATGCCGCGGCCAAGGAGGCGGCATCTTTGGGGACACCCCATCAGCCCCAGTCCCACTTCGTGATATCTATCCTCTCATCACCAAATATATAGTCAGCTTATGGCAGAAGAGGTGGGATGAACTTCCTCCTACCAAGTTCCATTCCATAAAACCTTCAGTCCTACCATGAGACCACGTAGACTAGAGGTTATTTTGTGCTGACTGAGGATTGGCCATTGCCGCCTCACTCATGAACACTTGATGAATGAGCAGCCTCCACCTTTATGCATCCTATGTGGAGTGCAACTATCCATCCTTCACATTTTTGCTGAGTACCCCCTTCTGAGAAATCTCAGGAGGAGGATCTTCCCTTTCATTACTGAGCAGATGACCACCCAGCAGGTCCTGCGGGGCATCTTTTCTGAGACTCGTGCCTCTTTTAGTATGAATAGAATTTTTTAATTTTTAGAAGAATATAATCTTTTAACCAAAATTTAATATATTGGCTCATGATTTCATATTCTTAACTCTTGTATCTATTGTTGATCCATCTATAGTCTATGTTTTTTATCCTTTGTTGAATTTTAATAGCTTATTTTTCACATGTCTCTCTTTGTATGAATAGAACTTTTACATTTTTAGAAGAATCTAATCTAACCAAATTTAATATATAGTGCCATGATTTTATATTCTCTGCTCTTGTATTTATTGTTGAGTTATCTGTATTTTATGCTTTGTTGAATTTTAATAGCTTATTTTTACACGTCTCCTTTATGTGAATAGAATGTTTAAATTTTCAGAAGAATTAAATTCTTTAGATAAAATTTAATATTGTCCCATGATTTTATATTTTCTATTCTTGTATCTATTGTTGATCCATCTATAGTCTATTTTTTTATCCTTTGTCAAATTTTAAGTCTATTTCTTACATGTCTCCCTTTATGTGAATAAAATGTCTAAATTTTCATTAGAATTTGAATCTTTTAGATAAAACTTTATATTGTTCAATGATTTTATATTCTTTGCTCTTGTATATATCGTTGACCCATCTATAATCTATGTTTTTTATTCTTTGTTGAATCTTTAATAGTTTATTTTTATATGTTTTCTTTTACATGAATAGAATGTTTAAATTTTTAGAAGAATCTAAACCTTTTAGACAAAATTTAATATATTCCATGATTTTATATTTTCTGTTCTTGTATCTATTGTTGATCCATCTATAGTCTATGCCTTTTTTTATCCTTTGTTGAATTATTAACAGTTTATTTTTTACATGTCTCTTTTTATGTTAAGAGAATGTTTAAGTGGCGCGTGGGGTCAGCCCTGGGCCCCCTAGGGGACCCATGGTGCTGCCAACAAGACTTTTAACATGCTCCTCTTTCTTTCCCCCTCTATTACGCTCTTCCACTGCTCCCTGACCTCTGCGCTCGAATTTGGGATGGTGAGTTTTTAACAATCTGCTTCATCCCCACCCATACCTTCCTCACATCCCCTTTCCTTCTCTCTTCACACTCTATCAATTTTACGCCGTGTCCAAGGTGGAGCCGTCATGGCGAGGGACTGCCAGGCCACCAGGAGGGAGGGGTTGTCCGAAATGGCGGCACGTGGCTCTGCCAAGTCCTATACGCTCCCCTTGCAGAGCGGTCTACTGCGAGGGGTGAAGAGGGTTTACTTCCCGTAAGAAAAAGAGGGTCACCATGCCCAATGATGAAAAAACTAATTTTATCCCCTCAATTTCCCCCTATCCATCATCGGAGCCACCCTCGGGCAGCTCCACAGATAAAATGGAGGTCACCCCTCCCCCCCTGTATTTGCGCAGGGGACCCTCCAAATTTCTCTAACCGGAGAGGAGGCTTACTCCTCTCCTTCTCCAACGGGTGTAGGGGACACCCCCTTGTCTGGAGGTGCCTACGGGCACCTGCCTATTTCCAGTGGCAGTCCCCACTTTACTTTCCAAGGGGACTGCCAAGAAAGTCAGCAGGCAGCCCATAGCCGACCGCTCCCCATTAAAGCGGCTCGGTAGGGCAAACCCCCTTAGGGAGGATAGGGAAGCCAGGCCCCTTCAGTCGCTTCCCTCAAAAGACCTGCTGGCTAGAATTTTAATCCTAGCGGGGGTCAAGTCCTGTGCCTCCACAGACATGACTAAAGACGCTGTTGCCAATAGGACCTGTGATGTCCTGAGGAAGGGGGCGGCAACTGGAGGCCCTCCCCCCTGAGATAGACATGGTCCTTGAGGCAACTCAGCCTCAGACGGTAGGGTCTTCCATGTGAGCGAATCCGGGCTCGGCGCCAAGCACCGAACTCGAGTCCGCCCCATTGCAAGGTTCCTCAAACGGCTAGGGTTTCCAAGGAGGTACAAGGATGGGAGGGATCTCCCCCGACCGGTACCCCTGCGACTGCCAGGACCTTCTCCGGCTGAGGCCGGTCCATCTGCCCTGGGGGCTCCTGCCGGCGGAGGGGAGAAGCGGGTTCATTCCCCGCCCTCCTCTTCTAAAAAGAAAAAAAAGACGGGGGGGGGGGGGCTCCTCTCCATCCGCGGGCCCTGCGGAGACGAATGGGTCTGCTGCTTCGGCACGCGACCAAGCCAAGATCGGCATATCTGGTCCCTCTGCTTCCCCAGGGTGCGGAGACACTGACTAAGAGCAAAAGGACGCAGGGTGGAGCTCAATGACATCGGGGCCCCGTAAGGGGCGCGGCGATTTGCCATCCTGGCCGCCGTGCTGACGGGATCCAGCGCTCCGTCCGGCCCCAGCTTAGCCTCTCTTCCTTCCTTCAGATAGCCCGATTTCTTCCCTACCTCGTCGCTTTTCATACAACCTCTCCCACAGCTTTCTCTGGTCAGCCTCTAATTTCACAGGGTAGATGCTGACCTTCTTCTCAAGCCAACCACCCCGGATCGGGGCTGGGGGGGAGGGGACATTGTTCCCTAACCCCTGAGCTCCGGTTCGGGATGGGGGTTTTTTAACAACCTGCTTCATCCCCACCCATACCTTCCTCACATCCCTTTTCCTCTCCTCTTCAAAATCTATCTTTTTTACGCCGTGTCCAAGGTGGAGCCGCCATGCCGATGGACTGCCAGGCCACCAGGCGGGAGGGGTGGTCCCGAATGGCGGCGCCGGGCTTGTAAGCACCTCTCGCAGTGCGGGCTACTGCGAGGGGTGATGAGCTATTGCGTCCCGTGGCAAAAATAGGGTCACCATGCCCATAGATGAACAACCAAAAAAAACCCAAACCCCTTTAACTCCCCCTTGCTCATCGACGGAGCCGCCCTTGGGCAGCTCCACCGAAAAAATGGAGGACCCCCCCCCCTGTGCTTGCACAGGGGACCCTCCATATTTCTCTAACCGGAGAGGAGGCTTACTCCTCTCCTTCGCCTACGGGTGCAGGGGACTCCCCCTCACCCCCTTCTCTGGAGGTGCTTTCGGGCACCTCCCTTTTCCCAGCGGCAGTCCCTTCTTTTCAAGGGGACTGTCAAGAAAGCCAGCAGGCAGCCCTTAGCCAGCCGCTCCCCATCAAAGCGGCTCGGTAGGGCAAACCCCCTTAGGGGGGAGAGGGAAGCCAGGCCCCTTCGGTCGCTTCCCTCAAAAGACCTGCTGGCAAGAATATTAAACCTTGCCGGGGTCAAGGCCTGTGCCTCCCCATACAAGACTGGCGACACTGCCAAGGGGACCTGCGATGTCCTGGGAGGGGATGGCCAACTGGAGGCCCCTCCTGTGATAGACATGGTCCTTGAGGAGACCCAGCCCCAGACGGTAGGGCCTTCCATGGGGGGGAATTCGGGCTCGGCGCCAAGCACCGAACCCGAATCCGCCCCTATGCAAGGTCCTCCTCAAATGGCTGAGGGCTCCGAGGCAGTAGAAGGAGGGGAGGGATCTCCTCCGACAGGTGCCCCTACGACAACCAGGACCTTCTCCATTTCGGAGAGGGACCTGGCTGAGGCTGGTCCATCTGGCCTGGGGACTTCTGCCGGCGGAGATGAAAAGCGGGTTCATTCCCCGCCCTCCTCTCCGAAAAAGACTCGGGGACGGATGGGTCTGCTGCCACTCTGGCAAGCGACCAAGCCAAGATCGGCACATCCGCCCCCTCTGCCCCCCCGGTTGCGGAGCCCCTGACAAAGAAGACTAATACCAAGAGTGCACAGGGCGGAGCCTCGATGACATCGGGGCCCCTGATTCAGAGGTTACCTGGCGTTTTCGAGCCCGCTGGCTTCAAACGCTTCCTCGTTATTCGCTCCACTGATGGCACCATGTTGTCCAAGGGCAACATGATCCATCAGAGGAGAGGATTAGCTAGTGCAATTGGTAGAGAGCCGAAGGTAACCCGTTTCTCGGACGGGAGCCTTCTGGCGAATCCCGCCGAGGCGGCTAAGATTAGTGCTCTTCGGACACTTCATGGCACCCCGGTGAGTGTGACGCCGCACTCTACCATGAACTTTGTGAAAGGAGTAGTTTATGCGAGGGAACTCGTTGACTACTCCATTGAGGACATCACCTTAGAGCTGGCCGACCATGGGGCGGTCAAGGTCGAACGTGTGATGAGAAAACAGGGAGGGGCCTCGAGACCCACCCCTACACTCTTCGTCACGTTCGACTGTGACGAGCTCCCTGATTCGGTGCGTGCCGGTTGGTACCGCTACCGCGTGAAGACATTCGTGCCACTTCCGCGGCGGTGCTATTACTGTCACCGCTTCAAGCATACGAATCGCTCATGTAGACGTGCAAAGTCGGGGTCACCCGAAGTCTGTGTAAATTGCTCCAAGGTCGCACACGATAAGTCCAAATCGTGTGTGGCCAAGTGTGTCAATTGCGGAGAGCCGCACCCTGCTTCTTCGAAGCAATGTGGTGCATATCTCCTTGAGAAAGAAATCCTGGCCGTTCAGGCCCAGGATCGACTCTCATTCCGCGAGGCAAAGGACTTGGTCCTGGGGCGCCCGGCTCTGCCTGGGACGTCATATGCCTCAATAGTTAGGAAGGCACCCTCTGCTCCCGGCCCATCCAGGCCAACGAGCACGGTTGTTTCCGCGCCCATTCGGAGCCCTTCTGCGGGCTCTACCCAACCCGGGCGCTCCCCTGGTAAAGCTGGCGGCAAAAAGGGCTCCCCCCTCTTCCCCCAGCGTGACCGTTTCCCGTAAGGCGAAACGGCCACGCGCCTCCACCGAGTCGTTAGACTCACAGGAGGCAACACCCCTGAAGATGGTCGCTAGGCCATCTTCCGGGGTTCCTAAAGCTGCCCCCCGAAAGGAGGACAGCAACAAAGGAGCTTCGGCTCCTTCGCCCACGCCCCGAGGTGGAGCGAGTGGCTCGGAGACGGTGGTTCCTCGAAAAGAGGGCCCCCCGCCTCCCTAAGGTTTCGAGGCGGAGGGAGGAAAAGACTCGCATGGCGAGCACAACCTCCCCCAATAAGTCCTCGAAGGCGACAGCGCTTTGTCCGGCCAACAGCGCCCGGGGTTCTGCCCCCGGGAAGCGTACGGCCATTCCCGTGAGGGTCTTCAATTCGAGGAGGGCCCCCGCGTCTCCTCCGAGCTAGGCCTGGAGGGCATATTCCTTCAATGGAATTGCCGTGGACTCCGGGCCAACTGGGAGGAGCTGCGGAGGCTCGTCTCGTCCCGTTCCCCGTTAGCTATTTTTTTGCAGGAGACCATGCTAGGTGCGTGCCCCCTCCCTGCCCTCCCGGGGTATAAGGGTCTTGCGACCCCACCACCGCGGGATGGCCGGGCTGGGGGATGCGCAGTTTACACCCGGCATGATGTCTCCGTTCTTCCTTTCTCTTTAGATACCTCCTTTCAGGCAGTGGCTGTGCAGCTGCACCTGGATAGGAGGTATACTATCATTTCTGCGTACATTCCACCGTCAGCTGACTTCGACGCGCGGGACTTCCGCCGCGTCGTTGCACGGTTGCCGAGGCCCTATCTCTTGCTTGGAGATCTGAACGGCAGGCATCCTCTCTGGGGGGATTACTCCATAAATCCCAGGGGACAAGTCCTTGCCGATCTGATCGAAGAGCTTGAGATGGGTGTCCTAAACGTGGATGAGTTTACGCATCACTGTCCGAGAACCGCTTCATTTTCTTGCCTTGACCTATCTTTGTGCTCTTCGGATGCACAGCCTGATTTTGATTGGGGGGTGGTCGATGACCTCCATGGTAGTGATCACTTTCCCATTCAAATATCATTTTCAGGGCAACTGCCGCCTGAGAGACCACCTCGGTGGTGCTTGGCGCGGGCGCGGTGGCCTGCATTTCAGGAAATGACTGAATTCTCTATCTCAGTCGATGAGTTTAGGTCGGTGGTTGAGGCCGTTGAGTTCTTCTCCGGCAACCTCATCGCCGTGGGCCTGACTACTATTCCTAGGACGTCTGGCCGTTTTGCACGCCGACCACTCCCATGGTGGTCGGCCGAGTGTGAGATGGCCCTCAAACAGAAGCGTTATGCCTACATGCGCTATAAGCGCCGCCCGAACGATTTCACTGTCGCTGAATTTCGTCGGGCTAGGGCTAAGTTCCGGTATATTTCGAAGCACGCCCGCTGCTCTTCTTGGCGGGCATACGTGTCTTCACTTAACGGGAAGACCCCTTTAGCTCAGGTGTGGAAGCGAGTCAAAAGGATTCGGGGCAAGTTCTCGCAGGACCCCCCTCCCGTTCTCCAGGAGAATGGGACCGCAATCTCGGACCCCGCGTCCGTGGCGGAATCCTTAGCGACCGCTTTTTCCGCATTCTCTAGCCGTGATGCTGCTCCGCCAGCATTCAATGCACGTCGTGATGTCGCGGAAGGCCGCCGGCTGGACTTTACCTCCAGTGGCGGAGAACCCTTCAACGACAAGTTTACTGTGAGTGAGTTGCGTTCCGCTCTCGCTTCGTGCGCGGACACCGCCCATGGTCCGGACGATGTCCCGTACGCCATGCTTCGACACCTGGGTAAGCGAGGCATGGCCTTTCTGTTAGATCTGTTCAACAGGATCTGGGTGGAAGGTCTTCTCCCAGGCTCCTGGCGAATCGCTACTGTGCTCGCCTTTCGCAAGCCGGGGAGAGATCACTCTACTCCGACCGGTTTCCGCCCAATCTCTCTAACCTCTTGCGTGTGCAAGTTGATGGAGAAATTGGTAAACGTTAGATTAGCTTTTTTCCTGGACAGCGGAGGCCATCTGTCTTCCGCACAGTGCGGCTTCCGCAAGTTCCACTCCGCGTCGGATGCTCTGCTCCGACTGGAAAATGCCGTCTGCGAGGCTTTCCTTCGTAGACAGCACTACGCCACGGTGTTTTTCGATCTGGAGAAGGCCTATGATACCGCATAGCGATACGGTATCATGGAGACTCTCTACACGATGGGGGCGAGGGGACGCCTCCCAATGTTTATATCTGAATTTTTGCGAGATCGTCGATTCCGCGTACGGGTGGGGGGAGCTCTCTCCGGCCCAAAGGAGCAGGAAGAGGGTGTCCCGCAGGGAAGTGTCCCCAGTGTCACACAATTTTCCCTGAGCATCAACGGCATCACCTCGGTGCTGCCGGAAGATGTTCTCGCTACGCTCTACGTGGACGACCTTTCGAACTCTTTTGGCGCGGCCCAGATGCCAACTCTGGAGCGTCGACTCCAACAGGCATTGAACCGCGTCTCTCGCTATGCCGAAGCGCACAGGTTTCGGTTTTCTTTGGCCAAGACTAAGGTGGTGCACTTCTGCCGCCATCCACGGCTTCACCCCGACCCAGATTTGTTTCTTAATGGGGTGCGCCTGGATGTGGTTGAGTCGCACCGTTTCCTTGGTCTTGTATTCGACCGACGCCTCACCTGGGAGGCTCATATTCGCAGCCTTAGGGTCTCTTGTCCCGCGCCATGGACGTTCTCCGTTCCGTGACGTTCAGCGCTTGGGGCGCTGATAGGGCTACCGCCTTACTTTTTTATCGATCCTTTGTTCGCTCGAAGCTCGACTACGGATGCGAGTTTTATGCATCCGCAGCCGAGCGTTTATTGCGGAAGGTGGATTCGATCCACCACACCGGCCTTCGCCTTGCGACCGGTGCCTTCCGCACTTCCCCCATTGAGAGCCTGTTGGTCGATGCTGGGGAGATGCCACTCGCTCTGCGCCGCGTGCAGTGCATCACTCGCCTGTACGCGCGAGCCCGGCGCCTCCCTCAGTCGCCAACAGCTCTCACTGCATCCGCAGCTGATCTCTATGGTGCCTATGCCGCCGAGAGACGCCAGTCATACCCTAAGCCCTTTGGGTTTAGGGCCAGGAAACTCCTTCGAGAGGTAGATATAGCTCTCGGGCCGGTGGCGCCCCTGGTTCTGCCCAGGACGCCACCCTGGAGGGTACCACATTTGGCTATTTGTCGCCACGCCTCTGCTCCCAAAGCTTGTACTGCGCCGGGAGTATTGCGTTCGACCTTTTTGGAGCACACATCGTGTCACGCTGGAACCGTGCCAGTGTATACGGATGGCTCCAAGTCCCAAGAGGGGGTCGGTTTCCACGCCGTATCCCCTCTGTTTGAAGTCAGCGGGGCTCTACCGGGCGCTGCGTCTGTCTTCACGGCCGAGCTGGTGGCAATACACCACTCGGTACGGGAGATTACGCGACGTGCCCGGTTCGGAGACCGGATTGTGATCTATAGCGACTCACAAAGCGCCCTGAGTGCTCTCGGGGCATTGGAATCTCCGCATCCCCTGGTTCGCGATATCCGTGACGCCACGGTTTTGGCGAGCCGGGCAGATGTCGAGATTATCTTCTGCTGGGTTCCTGGACATGTGGGAATTGCGGGGAATGAGCGCGCCGATGAGGGCGCCAAAGAGTCTGCGAGGACTCTGCGACCGGACCAGCGTTTCGCTCTTCCTCACACCGACTACATGGCAGGAATACGGGCAGCTCTTCGGACTGCTTGGCAAAGAAGATGGGAGACGGTCGAAGGGAACTTAAGGTTGCGTGCCATTGCGCCGCGACTGTTCCCATGGACCTATCCCCCAATGCCGCGGCGGCTTCAGGTTGCTTTCTGTCGTCTCCGAATCGGACACACTCGTGTGACGCATCGCTATCTGGTGGAGCGCTCGCCTGCGCCCTATTGCGACGACTGCGTCGTCCCTCAGACTGTTCGGCATATTCTTGTCGAATCTCCCAGTCTGGGTGATCTTCGCGCACGACACCTGTCCCGGTACCGGGATGGGCGGGGTCGCTACCGCCTGTCTCTTGTACTCGGGACGAGTGCGTGCACTTTGACTGGTGGACTTGCTAACTTTTTGGGGGAGGCCGGCCTTCTCCCTTTTTTTTAACCAGGCTTAATTTTTGTTGTTGTTGTTGTTGTTTTTGTTATTGTTTTGTTATTGTTATTTCTTTTTATTGTTGTTCCCTGTTCCATTTTTTGAAGTAGCCTAGAACTAGGCTGTTTGTTTACGGCGACTTATGCCTAAGTCGGCAGTCGCCAGATAGCCCCTTAAATAAAAAAAAAAAAATAAAAAATCAATGACATCGGGGCCCCTCATTTAGAGGTTACCTGGCGTTTTCGAGCCCGCTGGCTTCAAACGCTTCCTCGTTATCCGCTCCACTGATGGCACCATGTTGGGTAAGGGCAACATGATCCATCAGGGGAGAGCATAAGCTAGTGCAATTGGTAGAGAACCGAAGGTGACCCGTTTCTCGGGCGGGAGCCTTCTGGCGAATTCGTAAGAGGCGGCCAAGATAAGTGCTCTTTGGACACTTGATGGCACCCCGGTGGGTGTGACGCCGCACTCTACCAGGAACTTTGTGAAAGGAGTAGTCTATGCGAGGGAACTCGTTGACTACTCCATAGAAGATATCACTCTAAAGCTGGCCGGCCACGGGGCGGTCAAGGTCGAACGTGTGATGAGAAAACAGGGAGGGGCCTCGAGACCCACCCCTACACTCTTTGTCACGTTCGATTGTGACAGCTCCCTGAGTCGGTGCGTGCCGGTTGGTACCGCTCCCGCGTGAAGGCATTCGTGCCACTGCCGCGGCGGTGCTATTACTGTCACCGCTTCGGCCATACGAATCGCTCATGTAGACGTGCAAAGTCGGGGTCACCCGAAGTTTGTGTAAATTGCTCCAAGGCCGCACACGATAAGTCCAAATCGTGTGTGGCCAAGTGTGTCAATTGCGGAGAGCCGCATCCGGCTTCTTCGAAGCAATGTGGTGCATATCTCCTTGAGAAAGAAATCCTGGCCGTTCAGGCCCAGGATCGACTCTCATTCCGCGAGGCTAAAGGACTTGGTCCTGGTGCGCCCGGCTCTGCCTGTGACGTCTTATGCCTCAATGGTTAGAAAGACACCCTCTGCTCCTGGCCCATCCAGGCCAACGAGCACGGTTGTTTCCGCGCCCATTCGGAGCCCTTCTGCGGGCTCTACTCAACCCGGGCGCTCCCCTGGTAAAGCTGGCGACAAAAAGGGGCTCATACCCAGCCCCGGCTAAAACCAGGGCTCCCCCCTCCTTCCCGCAGCGTGACCGTTTCCCGTAAGGCGAAACGGCCACGTGCCTCCACCGAGTCGTTAGACTCACAGGAGGCAACACCCCTGAAGTTGGTCGCCAGGCCATCTTCCGGGGTTCCAAAAGCTGTCTCCCGAAAGGAGGACAGCAACAAAGGAGCTTCGGCTCCTTCGCCCACGCCTAGTGGTGGAGCGAGTGGCTCGGAGAAGGTGGATACTCGAAAAGAGAGCCCCTCGCCTCCGAAGCCTCAACGCCCGCCTAAAGTTTCGAGGCGGAGGGAGGAAAAGACTCGCATGGCGAGCACAACCTCCCCCAATTAGTCCTCGAAGGTGACAGAGCCTCGTCCGGCCAACAGCGCCCGGGGTTCTGCCTCCGGGAAGCGTACGGCCATTCCCGTGAGGGTCTACTGTTCGAAGAGGGCCCCCGCGTCCCCTCTAAGCTAGGCCTGGAGGGCATATTCCTTCAATGGAATTGCCGTGGACTCCGGGCCAACTGGGAGGAGCTGCGGAAGCTCGTCTCGTCCCGTTCCCCGTTAGCTATTTTTCTGTAGGAGACCATGCTGGGCGAGTGCCCCCTGCCCACCCTCCCGGGGTATAAGGGTTTTGCGACCCCACCATCACGAATTGGGGGCTGGGGGATGCGCGGTTTACACCCGGCATGATGTCTCCGTTCTTCCTTTCTCTTTAGATACCTCATTTCATGCAGTGGCTGTGCAGCTTCACCTGGATAGGAGGTATACTATCATTTCTGCGTACATTCCACCGTCAGCTGACTTCGACGCGGGGGACTTCCGCCGCGTCGTGGTACGGTTGCCGAGGCCCTATCTCTTGCTTGGAGATCTGAACGGCAGGCATCCTCTCTGGGGAGATTACTCAATAAATCACAGAGGGCAAGTCCTTGCCGATCTGATCGAAGAGCTTGAGATAGGTGTCCTAAATGTGGATGAGTTTTCGCATCACTGCCCGAGAACCGCTTCATCTTCTTGCCTTGATCTATCTTTGTGCTCTTCGGATGCACAGCTTGATTTTGATTGGGGGAGGGGGGGGGGTCGATTACCTCCATTCAAATATCATTTTCAGGGCAACTGCCGCCAGAGAGCCCACCTCGGTGGTGCTTGGCGCGGGCGCGGTGGACTGCATTTCAGGAAATGACTGAATTCTCTATCTCAGTCAAGGAGTTTAGGTCGGTAGATGAGGCCGTTTAGTTCTTCTCCGGCAACCTCATAGCCGTGGGCCTGACTACTATTCCTAGGACGTCTGGCCGTTTTGCACGCCGACCATTCCCATGGTGGTCGGCCGAGTGTGAGACGGCCCTCAAACAGAAGCGTTATGCATACATGCGCTATAAGCGCTGCCCAAACGAATTCACTGTCGCTGAATTTAGTCGGGCTAGGGCTAGGTTCCGGTATATTTATAAGCACGCCCGCTGCTCTTCTTGGCGGGCATACGTGTCTTCACTTAACGGGAAGACCCCTTTAGCAGAGGTGTGGAAGCGAGTCAAAAGGATTCGGGGCAAGTTCTCGCAGGACCCCCCTCCCGTTCTCCAGGAGAATGGGACCGCAATCTCGGACCCCGCGTCCGTGGCGGAATCCTTCGCGACCGCTTTTTTTCCGCATTCTGTAGCCGGGATGCTGCTCCGCCAGCATTCAATGCACGTCGTGATGTCGCGGAAGGCCGCCGGCTGGACTTTGCCTCCAGAGGCGGAAAACCCTTCAACGACAGGTTTACTGTGAGTGAGTTGTGCTCCGCTCTTGCTTCGTGCGCGGACACCGCCCATGGTCCGGACGATGTCCCGTACGCCATGCTTCGACACCTGGGTGAGCGAGGCATGGCCTTTCTGTTAGATTTGTTCAACAGGGTCTGGGTAGAGGGTCTTCTCCCAGATTCCTGGCGAATCGCTACTGTGCTCGCCTTTCGCAAGCCGGGGAGAGAGATCACTCTACTCCGACCGGTTTCCGCCCAATCTCTCTAACCTCTTGCGTGTGCAAGTTGATGTAGAAATTGGTAAATGTTAGATTAGCCTTTTTCCTGGACAGCGGAGGCCATCTGTCTTCTACACAGTGCGGCTTCCGCAAGTTCCACTCCACGTCGGATGCTCTGCTCCGACTGGAAAATGCCGTCTGCGAGGCTTTCCTTCGTAGACAGCATTACGCCACGGTGTTTTTCGATCTGGAGATGGCCTATGATACCGCATGGCGATGCGGTATAATGGAAACTCTCCACACGATGGGGGCGAGAGGACGCCTCCCAATGTTTATATCTGAATTTTTGCGAGATCGTCAATTCCGCGTACGGGTGGGGGGAGCCCTCTCCGACCCAAAGGAGCAGGAAGAGGGTGTCCCGCAGGGAAGTGTCCTCAGTGTCACACTCTTTTCCCTGAGCATCAACGGCATCACCTCGGTGCTGCCAGAAGATGTTCTCGCTACGCTCTACGTGGACGACCTTTCGATCTCTTTTGGCGCGGCCCAGATGCCAACTCTGGAGCGTAGACTCCAACAGGCATTGAACCGCGTCTCTCGCTATGCCGAAGCGCAAAGGTTTCGGTTTTCTTTGGCCAAGATTAAGGTGGTGCACTTCTGCCGCCATTTACGGCTCCACCCTGACCCAGATTTGTTTCTTAATGGGGTGCGCCTGGATGTGGTGGAATCGCACCGTTTCCTTGGTCTTGTATTCGACCGACGCCTCTCCTGGGAGGCTCATATTCGCAGCCTTAGCGATTCTTGTACCCGCGCCATGGATATTCTCCGTTTCGTGACGTTCAGCGCTTGGGGCGCTGATAAGGCTACTGCCTTACTTTTTTATCGATCCTTTGTTCGTTCGAAGCTCGACTACGCAGCCGAGCGTTTATTGCGGAAGGTGGATTCGATCCACCACACCGGCCTTCGCCTTGCGACCGGTGCCTTCCGCACTTCCCCCATTGAGAGCCTGTTGTCGATGCTGGGGAGATGCCACTCGCTCTGCGCCGCGTGCAGTGCATCACTCGCCTGTACGCGCGAGCCCGGCGCCTCCCTCAGTCACCAACAGCTCTCATTGCATCCGCAGCTGATCTCGATGGTGCCTATGCCGCCCAGAGACGCCAGTCATACCCTAAGCCCTTTGGGTTTAGGGCCAGGAAACTCCTTCTAGACTTAGATATAGCTCTCGGGCCGGTGGTGCCCCTGGTTCTGCCCAGGACACCACCCTGGAGGGTACCACATTTGGCTATTTGTCGCCACGCCTCTGCTCCCAAAGCTTGTACGGCGCCGGGAGTATTGCGTTCGACCTTTTTGGAGCACACCTCGTGTCACGCTGGAACCGTGCCAGTGTATACGGATGGCTCCAAGTCCCAAGAGGGGGTCGGCTTCCACGCCGTATCCCCTCTGTTTGAAGTCAGCAGGGCTCTGCCAGGCACTGCGTCTGTCTTCACGGCTGAGTTGGTGGCAATACACCCCTCGGTACGGGAGATTACGCGACGTGCCCGGTTCGGAGACCGGATTGTGATCTATAGCGACTCACAAAGTGCCCTGAGTGCTCTCGGGGCATTGGAATCTCCACATCTCCTGGTTCTTGATATCCGTGACGCCACGATTTTGGCGAGCTGGGCGGATGTTAAGATTATCTTCTGCTGGGTTCATGGACATGTAAGAATTGCGGGGAATGAGCGCGCCGATGAGGGCGCCAAAGAGTCCGCGAGGACTCTGCGACCGGACCAGCGTTTCGCTCTTCCTCACACCGACTACATGGCAGGAATACGGGCAGCTCTTCGGACTGCTTGGCAAAGAAGATGGGAGACGGTCGAAGGGAACTTAAAGTTGCGTGCCATTGCGCCGCGACTGTTCCCATGGACCTATCCCCCAATGCCGCGACGGCTTCAGTTCGCTTTCTGTCGTCTCCAAATCGGACACACTCGTGTGACGCATCGCTATTTGATGGAGCGCTCGTCTGCGCCCTATTGCGATGACTGCGTCGTCCCCCAGACTGTTCGGCACATTCTTGTTGAATGTCCCAGTCTGGGTGATATTCGCGCACGTTACCTGTCTCAGTACCGGGATGGGCGGGGTCGCTACCGCCTGTCCCTTGTGCTCGAGACGGATTCGTGCACACCGATCTGTGGACTTCTAGCCTTTCGGGAGGAGGCCGGCCTTCTCCCCGTTATTTAATATACAAATATGGATCGCGGTCCTCTTCGGCGGGGGAGGGCGGGCCTTCCCCCGTCGATGGAGCTCGCTCTATGTTTTTTTAATTCATTTGGTTTTTTTGGTTTTTTTTTGCTTTATGTTTGTATTTTTGTTTTTTTCGTTTTTAATTTGGCTTTTAATATAGCCTAGATACAGGCTACCTTTATTTCCACTCCCTCACTAACATACTTATCGCATTCCAACATGCCATGCTCTACTGTTTCATCCTCACCCATGCCACACACTTTACTGCCAGACTCTGACCATCTGTAACTCATCGCATTCACATCCATACATTTTGTCTTAGCACGGAAGAGAAGGTCACCACCCAAGCTTCCATCATACCAGCTTTCATATCTTGGCGCCTTTTTCTCCTTATATAGCTCTAGTGTCCTCTTTCTCTCCATCTCATCCATCCACTTTCTTTGAGCCACATCTTTCACCTCTTTGTCTATTTCATGTTCCCACTTCCTCCCAACCCAGTTACGTCCCTTCCCATTCGCATTCAACATTGTCCACTCATACAAACTAAAGTTTGCTACTAATCCACACATATTTGTCATCCTCAAGCACTTCTTATTCCACCCGCTACTGTTCTCATTCCACAAATAAACCTTTCGTGCCAATCTTGTAGCCTCCATTCTAATCTTATACCTCAAAGACGCTTTCATACACCTTTCTATAAAA
The DNA here is from genome assembly GCA_963969495.1 of Ceratothoa steindachneri. Lineage (NCBI taxonomy): Eukaryota > Metazoa > Arthropoda > Malacostraca > Isopoda > Cymothoidae > Ceratothoa > Ceratothoa steindachneri. The sequence continues at coordinate 149,971 of CAXAKS010000006.1, read as the reverse complement.
GTACTCCATTCCATGTCACCTCTCACACCCTCAATCGCTGCATACTTAGGTGCCTTCAGGGCCATTCTTCCTACCCTATTTTGCCCAGTCTCTAGCTCGTCTATTTCCTTCTCCTTCCAAACTATCACATCCATACCATACATAATACTTGGTACCGCCACACTCTTCCATACTTCTCTCACCACTCATACTTACTAGCCCTAATCCTAGCTGCACTGGCCAATCTACCTACCCACTGGTCAGTCTTCATTCTTCATTTTTTCACTGCCATTTGAGCTCATCCACACTCCTAAGTACTTGTATTCTTCAGTCTGCTTTAATACATTTTCTCCGATTTTCCATGTGGCATAGCCGTCATTCTCCAACCTATTTACTGTTAGCACCTGACTTTTCTCATTGCTAAAACTAACTCCAAAATCTCTGCCATACTCCTTTACAACATCTAGCAACCTTTGCAACTCTTCTGCTGTCTCACTCATCACAATCACATCATCTGCGTACATCAACAGGCATATCTTTTCAGTCCCAACGCTTATTCCCACATTCAACCTTCTTACCCTATCAGCTAACTCATCTGTGTACATGTTAAACAGAGTGGGTGAGAGGATACACCCTTGTCTAACGCCTCTCACACTCCTCACCCATCCTTTTTCTATATCTCCTAGTCTATACTTTGCTCTAGTATCTACATACATGCTCTTTACAGTGTTAACTATCTTCTGACTAAGTCCTACCTTCTCCAACACTCTACACAAAACCTCTCTATTTACTCTATCATATGGCTTCTCTATGTCTAGAAAACCTAGATACAGCTTACTACCATCTTTGACCTTCCTTTCAATCCTTTCTTTCACCACGAACATGTTGTCTTCCGCTCTTCTGTCAAACCTGAAACCATTCCTGTCCTCACCTATGTTTTTCCTGCCTGGGATTTCTGTCCCAATTCTTGTTAGAGCCGGACTCCTTTCCCGGACTGGGAGAAGGACCCTTCCTTTCTTTTCTTTTGACAAGTTTATTTCAAACTTTACACGAAGTACAAATAGAACCTTTGCTGGGCCCAACCAACTCTGAAGTCAACTGATCGACCAAAACGCTCGAAAGCTGATTTATTTGAACAGTAACGCGTGATCTAAACCCGCGCGCCTCCTCTTAGGATGCTCCAAATCTTTCTCTGACGTCATCGCGAAGAGGAAATGATCCCACATGAATCACGCAAAAACAAGGAGAATACTACATGGAGTAAATTGAAAGAAAGTGAAAGATAAAAACAAACCGCCGAAAGTTCCAAATCCTCCCTATGAACCGCCGGAAAAGAGACGACGTCATCGTCAGAGACGAGCTTTACCCGTACTCAAACGAGGGTAAAGTCCTGGGTCTGCGCCTTACCTCAACGGGGTACAAGGCGCACATTAACAGCCCTGTCTCCCTAGCCAAAAGAGAACTTGGGAAACTTTACAGGTTCAAAGATCTCAGTTCTAAAAACATCAGTAAACTCTACAACATTCTGGTGCGACCAGTTCTGGTGTACCCCGTGGTGGTTATGCAGGCGGCCAGTTCATCCTCTCTCAAACACATGCAGAGAGTCCAGAACAAGGCTACCCTGCTTATAACCAGCGCGAGGAGACTGGACCATATTCGGCAGACGGAACTGCACGCAAGAGCAGGACTTGAGCCACTGAATATAGTCCTTCAGAGGCTAGGGAGAAAGACCTGGGAAAAGGTCGAAAGCGAGATCCTCCCGCAAATAGATGCGGGCCTCGAGATACCGCAGCAAGCAATTGGACGGGCTACAAGGAGAGCACTATTCCCCAGTGGAAGAATGTGCTCCCGTGAAAACCAAGTAGCCCTGTTCAGATAGCGAGCAAATCTTCTCATCCAGGACGCGAAAAGATCAGTCCACAAGACCACCGTTCTTACTAATTCTACTAATTATACTCAAACAATGACTAGAACTATCAATACAATCAATAAAAAAAAGAGGCGAAGTGCCCAAACCCCTAAGAAAGAAATCAAAAATTAAGTAAAAGAGGCGAAGTGCCCCAAAATATAAACAAACATAAATCAATCAACAATAAACAAAAGAGGCGTAGTGCCCAAACAATAACAAGATATAAAGACTACAAACAAAGCAAGAAGAATAAATGGGAAGTAATCCCCCCAAAGGCGATAACTCATTATCACCAAACAAAGCAAAAAAAAAAGGATAACAAAGCTACGAGTTAGCACAAAGTTAAATTGAAAGGCTTGAATGCCCATTTCAAATGACGGAGGATAAAATTTTATACAGAGACAGATTATTTATAAAGAAAGATAAAAAGAAAGATAAGCAAAAAAGGAAAAAGTAGTTTAACACTACAGGAAGGTCAGCTGACGCTGTTCCAACCAAATGGAGGAAACCATTAAAAACCAAGAAAAAAGTATCATGCCTGAGATGCCCTCTGCTCCAGGGCAATACTAAATCTCCTTCAACACTATCATTATCTACTGCACCTTTTCACCACTTTTTACATCCAGTTCCAGTTCCAAATTGAAATTTACAATAACAAAATTTATAAATTTATACGATGCAATCAACACACATATATGTATGTAAACGAAACCCACATTTTCATTTTCACAACAATGTTAAAGTCATGAATATTATACAAAAATTATACACACCACATAATACATGTGACAATGAGTGCCAAATAAAATTCAGCACTAATCAATATAACAAAAAGCACAAATAAAAAGTAAATAAAACTAAAATAATCTAAAAAATAATCAAATCGAGTTTAAGCGTCAACCAAAGTGACTGACATCGCCTAAGCATAAATCAACTATACAAAAAGAAACAAAAACGCGCACGATACTGATATACATTTATCAAAGTACGACGCGACCGATCCCAACAAACAGCGACAAAAAAAATACCTACTAGGCTACCTACATGATTACCTGTGAGTAACCATGTAACAAAAAAACCCATCCCAGCCCAAGGCTAACCTACTTGATACATACAAAATTATACAGGTCAAATTACCCAAGTAGAGGCAGACCTACCAATCTTCACAGCCTAAGCTAAGCTAACATACTGACAATCAGAGTGGGCACTAAATACATTTAAAGTAATTAAATACTAAATACATGAGCAAAATGTATTTAGATACTAAATACATTAAATGTATTTAAATACATTTTTAAATACATTTCAAATACATGATATATAATGACAATCAATCGATAAGGACCATTGGTATCACAACAAAAAATATTCCTAAAAATGAAATTGTATTTTATAATTACTAATGTAGGATTTGATGACAATTGGAGTTAGGTACTACAAAGAAAATAGAAAGTTCCATAGAATGAAATCTCAGTTAGCTATTTATATCAGCATTACATTTAAGTAATATCAGTTGCTGAAATGTTTCGTCAGATAGAGAACTCCGTTTTGGAGATAAGGTCAATCCTCCTAAAGAGAAGAGCCATTCCACAGGGGCTGACGACGGAAGGGTTGTGTTGTATTTAATAAATAACTTTTTTAGGTTTGGATATCTATCTAAACTTTGAAGTGTTTTATTTGAATCCTGAAGGTAACTGAACAATTCTAAATAAAGCGAAATATTATTAGGTGAAAATTGCGAACGAATACCGTCCGTACCCTGCATGTATATTAAGGACAGAAATGAAGGAATTCTTATCACTTTTTCTAAGTTCACGAACAATAACAAAGTAGGAGCTTGCGTAGCTAATTCTGTATCTACAGCTAAACTCCGCTTGGACCTGAAAATAATAGGTAAATGATCTGAGACCTGGCAAATATTGCAGATCAGCGCAAATAAATGCATATATGGTACAGAAACAAGAGAGAGTACTTCTCACTACAAGACGATAAGTTAAGGTTACATCAGAGAACAAGGAGTAACTTGGAGTTATTGTCATGAGTCACCTAAACAATGTATAGAGGTAGAAGAGGAAGCGATAGAAATAATGGATTACTTCATCAATTCTAATTAATTTGCATTTGTGAGAACACAGTTGGAATATTCTGCATATGTGTGGTCACTTTTGCCTAGAAAAGACTTCTAGAAGCTAGAGAAAGTGATTGCTAGGGCGACTAAATTAATATCAGGACTAAAATTTATGAAACTGACTTAATAGACCTCGGCTTATTTTCATTGTAGACAAGAAGACCCCGAGGGAAACTAATAACCGTTTAATTTTTTTAAATGGTCGTCAATTACCAAAAGTCCCACTTGTGAAAATGGTTGGAAGGGATTGGCAAAAAGAAACTCCATTAATTTAATTCATGCTATAATTAGTACTCCTTCCTACGATGTGTTTAATTTGTAGACTCGAATGCGATATCATGTGAAAAGTACTCGTGTAAATACGTCTAAATATATGTTGGAAAAATATACATACAATATTTCGCTTTTGGATAAGGCGCTCCAGTGATTACCGATTATAATAAAACTAGTTTTACTAGGTACTACAATTTACAGGAATATCTTGGACTAGTCCATGAGGGATTTGACGTTCATTTCTTTCCTTATAACTAATTCAATTTATCTACGGTGATTGGGTTGTTAAGACGAAAACTTAAAAACAACAACAAATCATTAAAAAAAATAATAATTTCGTCTGTTTTCATGATTGTTGCTTTGTGCACATCTGCGCATGTCACGGTGCGTTCAAGAATAGGGCGAAAGAGGAAGTATTAGAAGAAATTTAATTAAATTAACAACTGAAGGAATTTGGAGAATACAAAAGAAACACGGTGCTTATAATCTAATTAATGCACCGACCTCTTTAATATTCCCTAACACATATACAACTACTTATTCCCATACACATACGTAAACACACACACGAACAACTCGCTAGCTTTGTTTTACAGCTACCACGAAGGTAACTAAGCATGTTTCGGTTAATGACAACTAAATAACATGGCATCCAATTTGGGGAAATGAGATGCGCCCTTTACAGCCACGTTGACAAAAAGAAGGACACATATTATTTTCCACTAGTTTACCATACTTATAGGCCTTATATTTCTCATGATTTTTTTTTTTTTACCACCAGTATAAGCGACGTGGACGCACGTGCCTCAATGGTGTCCATTGAATCTTTTAAACGTGGTTCTTTCATAAAATCGAGTATTTGCGCAACATCAAAAATAGTCTCTTTCGGCTTTTCAACGCTCAGAGTAGGAGGCATTTCGTGGATATGTAGACCAAACACGTGTATTTATTTTCATGGCTGTTTCATTAAGGTTGGTGTGATACACGGCGGTGGCTGCACAAATCCAGCGCCGTATCACTCGGGTAGCGTCAACTGTAGGGGAGGGGGAGAAGGGTTCTCCCTCACCCCAAACCAGACGCTATGGCTCTTCTTCCCGCCCCACAAAGCTTAAATAAAAATAAACCCCAAGGATTCGAGCTTTTCAGGAGTCGGTTGACCTGAAACTGTTTAATCCATTCCATGCCTCTTACCCCCCTTCCCCTCCCACCCCAAAATACGCTCCAGATTTGGATAGGCTTCATTTCTTAATGTTTCGTCGAATCAAGAAACGAAGCCTATCGATAGTTCTGACCCTTTTTATGGGGGGAGGGGAGTTTCACCCTGTATGCATTTCTTGAGTCGAGGTAATGAAACTATTTCCCCCGAGGCTTATGACATTATGGCAGGGGCAAATAATAGTTTCATTTATTCGAAAATACTATTTTCAAATGCTACTAACTCAAAAACTATCGTAAATCTATTATAGTTAATTGGGGACAACTGCCGCTTTTCTCATCTCGTATGAGCAATGACCTTAAATTATTTTCATTTACTTTATCCTCCATTATTAATACTACATCTTCAATTTATGATTTATTTAATAAATATTCGAGGAATAATGGATAAAATTCAGAGGTGTACAGTGACTCACTGTACATTTTAAAATAACGGAAGCTGAGGAAAACGTGACTAGAGCCGCCTTTTTCAAGGAAATTCGAATCTTAGCTTTAATAAGTTCGCGCCAAGTCTCAAATATGGCGCGAAAATAGGAAAGGTTGGGGCTGACGGTGCTCAATTTAAGTTGTGATAGAAAACCAATACCGAGGAGTGTGCTGAAAGATATATATCTTCCTTTATTAACTAAATCTTCCTCCATGGTACCCTCAACTTCTCGCTCTTTAGAAATACAAAAGATAAGATACTAAATTTGTTTTTATATCAGATACATAACAGCAGCCATCGTTAAACTGACAAACTCCATCGGCCGAATTGCCACAATCGCTGTGACTTAAATTTGCGTTGTTACCACTCGGTTACGCCGAAGAATCACTCGGTGAAAGAGAGTGGCAATTAACTTGGGTATTGACAAAATACCGGGCACAGAAAGGAGGGACAAGGGAACCGACACACCTAACCTTGAAGCCTGGCACGGGAGAGGGTGCATAACAGAATCCATGAACAGTCTTGCACAACATCTGGCCAGCATTTGAGGGGAGTGGCCTACATAGAGAATGGTTGACCCCAGGTGACCATTCAACTTACTGGGGGTCATTTTTCAAAGCATCGGGTAGCATGACCAAGATTCCTTTATTTTTATAAGGCAGCCAGGCAATGGCTTCGCTATTTTCCCCTGCGGCGGGGGGGGAGCTTGCGCTTCGCTACTAAGATTAAAATTTAAAATCTAAAAAAAAGCAGCCATGGTTAAATTTGTATAAATTTGATGAACTTCGCCAATTATAATAATTTAAAAAAAGAACTCTAAACTAAATTTCCCCCCTTTCAAAATATCACGTTGCTAAAATATAGAAGAAGATATATAAAAACATATTTTCTAAACTTCACCATTTGTAATTCTTTGGGTTTTAAAAAATTCACAAAATTTCGATACTTATATTTATTTCTGAACTTCACCATTTTGTTTTTGGATATTATAAAAGAATTATTAGAAATAACTTTGCTAAAAGAACATAAGTCATAACCAAACTAAGATGAAATTACTATTCAAATACTCAAAAAAAGTCACCTTAAATTATAGAGTTAGTGATGATGATATTTGATCGATGAGCAACGCTTCACTCGGCATGACTGGACAGGGTCCGCATAAAAATAAACGACAGCGGTGCGTCATTCTTTGAGGAGTTTCCTCTTTAACTTTAAAGAGCCACCGAGATTGTTCTCGTTGGATTACACACGTTTAGAATCAGTTTGAAAATAATATTTTGATAGAAGTTCAGAAACTTCTTTTCACAAAGATTGATTAAAGAAACCACTCTCAAGTACAAAAAGAAACTTTGGTATAAATGAGTTTTCTGATAACTGGAAATGGTACCAACGTTTGTAATTTGTTATGTAGACAGTTTTCGTGTTTGGGGAAATTATCGAACTGAATTCACTCCAATCGGAGGAACCCTCCCTGAGCCATTAGGGACGTGTCAGGCTATGAGTGCCCCAATGAGGAACGCTACAACTTCATATGTAGGGTTCTGTAAAAGAGGTGGCATTGGCTATGTTGCGTTGTGAAGCCTGGGAGGGAGATGGTAGCGGTGTCGTGATAGGGTAAGAGTCGCGTCACACAGTATCGGTGTATCCGCCCACACACACATTTACATAGTAATAATAAATTAAACGTACACATGTATACATTCACATGCCTCAATCCATTAGACATCGAGTCAATTGGAAAGGAAAGTGTCTTTCCTAGGAACGAATTCCTCGTGTCTTAAATTGGACCTTTTCAAGTTTCAGGGGGTCCCCCCATCCTCTCCCCCAATTTCATCTTTCTTCCTATCTTCCATTCGGCAGCATTTTTTATCATCCTCACTTATATTATCGTTCGGCGAATGATTTCGCAGGCTAGTCGCCGATTAGCATCTAAGGGGTTTAAGGTAAGTTATCGGTGGGTTGCTGCCCAATCCAAGTGGAGTCTATATGGCCGCGAGGGTGAAACGAGAAATATCATCTATAAAAGGTGGAGGAGAAAACTTTGTGGCAAAAATTTAAGAAACGACGGGTTAAAAGATTCCTCCGCCAATATGAATCGAAGACGGGTGTGTTGATGAATAGTTAAAAGGGTCGGGAAACAGGACAACCGGAGAATGGCGAAATGGGGGCAATCCAATAAAAGGTGGGCAACCGATTGGTCCCCACCGCAAAAACAACAGCAAGGGCTGATATGAGCATCACCTGAAACAAGATCGCCGTGAGTAAGTCTCGTGTGGCCAATGCGAACTCGGCAAAGGGCCACCTCCAACGACCGCATTCTATGACGACTCGAGGGCCAAGAGCGAATATAATTTTTAATTTTGTATAGTTTGGATCAACGCTAAACAGTCATCCCATTCATTCTGCCACAGTTGAAAAATATACTCTCTTAATGAAGGAAAGTAGTCCCTAAAAGGCAGAGCCGAGTTCTCAGGGGACACAGAATGTGCTGAGCGGGCCAGCCGATCAGCCTTCTCGTTGCCCAGGACCCCCACATGCCCAGGGACCCAGCAAAAAATAATTCTATATCGGGATGCATTTTGGATCAGCCAGTTGCAAATTTCTGTGACCAGGAAATGGGACGCATTAAAAGATCTAATTAACTGTAAAACACTCCTTGAGTAAGAAAAAATGACAAAATCACTAAAAGGTAAAATTTGGATAAGTCTAAAGGCTAAAAGGATTGCTGAAAGTTCAGCGGTAAAAATGGATGCTGCTGGCGGCAAAGATAAAGTTAGAAATTCTCCTTCTGGGTAGATGGCTGCGGCTCCCAAGCCACCGTCCGACTTAGAGCCATCCGTGTATAGTGGGCAGCATCGTTTGTGGGAGATCAAATGCTCTAAGAACAGTCTTTTAATGATGCGAGGGTCCATTGAGGGCTTCTCCAGGCTCCACATGTTAGTACATACTGCGGAGAGGGGCACGCCACCTAGGAGTCAGTAAGGATGGAATGGTAAGGACCCTTGGAGCACCCAGGTTAGAGAGATGATCTCCTATGCGAAGGTTCAAAGGGCGATGTAAAGATAGCAACTTATCATATGCCGCCGTTGATTCGGCAGCATACAGGCATCTGTAGACCTCTGATATAGGGGCTTGCTGTACTCGGCAGAGGCATCGCATGCAGATTTAAAGCCTGGTAGGGCAAAGATGGGTTAAGTAACCCACTCTCGCAGTAAAGGCTGTTGACAGGAGAAGTACGGAAGGCTCCACTAGAAAGGCGAACTCTGAGGTTTCGAATGGGTCTCAGCATTTTAAGGGCTGAAGGGGAAGCCGATGAGTAAATTTGACAGCCATAATCCAATTTGGATTGAACGAGGGCTGTGTATAATGTCCATAACGTTTGTCGGGCACTGCCCCACGAAGTGTGTGAGAGGACTTTCAAAATGTCTAGAGCCCGTAGACAGCCTGTTCGAAATCGGCGTAGGTGTGGTAACCAGGATAACTTTGGATCGAGAGTTACGCCAAGGTACCGAAACTCGGAGACAAACTCTATATCTTCGACTTGTAGGGAGATAGATGGCGGAACAAGAACCCCTCTGCCTCGGAGCAAATACATTGCTTTGGTTTTGTTTGTGAAAAAGCGGAATCTCTTAAGTTGTGCTCTTTGGGATACAGCATCGACCGCCAGTTGTAGCCGACGCGCTGTTCATGGAAGGCGAGGTGAGGAACAGTATAGTGCTAAATCATCAACAAACAGAGTTGTCGATAGACCTTCTGGGAGAGACGAAATAATATCAGTGATGGTAATTATAAAACATAAGACACTTAAAACACTGCCCTGAGGAACTCCCTCCTCTTAAGGGTGCAGATCAGAGTATGCGTCTCCAACACGTACCTTGAAGGATCGAGATGCTAAAAAACTTTGAATAAATGAAGGTAGAAGACCTCTCATCCCCCAGACGTATAACTGCTTCAAGATGCCGTATCTCCATGTTGTGTCGTAGGATTTCTCAATATCGAAAAATATGGCCAGGACTCGGTGCTTTAATGAGAAAGCTTTCCGAACCGATCCCTCGAAACGTACTAGTAGGTCAAGGGTACTATGACCTTTGCGGAAGCCACATTAAAATGGAGAGAGAAGGTGATTGGATTCTAGGAACTAGTTTAGGTGCACCAATATCATTTATTCCAGCAACTTTCTCAAACAGCTGGTGAGAGCTATAGGGTGGTAGTGATCTGTATCCAACTCGTCCCTGCCCGGTTTGACAAAGGGAAGGATGATCCCAATGCGCCATGATGACGGGTAAAAACCCTTTACCCATATAAAGTTGTACAAATCAAGCAGGAAGAGAGTAGAGTGTGGATGTAGGTGCCGAATCATATCCAAATGGATCTCATCAAGGCCAGGGGAAGTAGATCTGCAAAGGAACAAAGCGCTTTGCAGCTTATGGATGCTGAATAGAGCGTTATACGGAGGGTTAGATTTTGTTGTGAAGTTGAGAGAATGAGATTCTTCCTTTGATTTGTAGGATTGAAAAGCCTTATCGTAATGGCTGACACTGCTGACGGCGCGGAAATGGTCGGTAAAAGCATTGCTGACCGCCAGGCCGTCATTCTCCAAGGAACCGTCTAAGTTGAGTGTGGGGGTATGATGATTAGCTTAACGGCCCCTGATCTTATTAATCCTCTTCCAGATCTTAGCAGTAGGTGTCATAGAGGAAATCTATGAAACGTATCCGCACCATGAATTTCGGCGAGCTTGACGAAGGGTTATTTGGCGAAGCGCACGAGCTCGGTTTCGGTCGACCTTGTTGCACAAAGCTGGGTTCTTTCGGAATCCGGCATGGGCTAACTTTTAATTTTTGATAGCTGTTGCACACGTCGAGGTCCACCAGGGCACGGTTGAGCGGCCCGTGACAGGTCGCCTCCGTGAGGTGGTCTGTGTTGCTGCATTGTAGATAGTCGATGAAAAGTATTCTACTGCCGCGTCCACTCCATTGAAGGTCCCCAAAGATGCATTTGTAAAGGACGCCTCTTGGAAACCTTCCCAATCTGCATGACCTAAGTCCCCCTTAAGGGGCATGGTTGTATGAAGCGTAACTTGAAGGGCCGACAAGACAATAGGGAAGTGGTCACTCCCATGGAGATCGTCAAGAATTGACCATCTGAATTCCGTGAAGCAATCAGGGGAACAAACAGACAGGTCAATACAGCTAAAAGAGTCCGTCTGAACATGATAAGAGGCAAAATCGCCAGTATTTAAAACACAAAGAAGGTCAGATAATAAAAGAGACTCTAAAACACTGCCTTTTGCATTTTGAGTGAGGTCACCCCAGTATGGGTGATAGGCATTAAAATCTCCTAGTAATAAGAATGGGGAGGGCAACTGGTCTATAAGTTCTAAAAGGTCGGATCTTGACAATGATAAACAAGGGGGTAGGTAAATAGAGCCAACGGTAAAAACCTTGGTAAGAAAACCCCTCACAGCAACAGCTTGGAGGGTAGTATGTAGGAAAATGAGAAAAACATGGTGATATGAAGATACCATGATTGACACCCCACCCCATTAGAGGGGCTCCCAGCAGGAGCAATAGAGTTGAAAGTGAGAAAGCAGAGTACCGGAGGAGAGGGCCGTCTACCTAGTTTATTCTCTTGGAGACAAATAACAACGGGGTGGATAGTCGTCAAAAGAACTTTGAGTTCTTCCCACTTTGGAAGAACTCCTTGACAATTCCATTGTAAAATGGAAGATATTATGTGTGACGATTAGATACCACTGTGGATATCTTTTTTCTCTTTTGAGGCCGATATTGTATTTGAGGTTCGTCCCAAAAAGCTTGGAAGGGGGAGAGCTGATTTTGAGGAGCCTGCTTTTGCAGAGGGAGAGATCCTAGATGGAGCAGTAACGGGCTTTTTTCATGGGTTTTGGATAACCGACCGAGGCCCTTGATTGTAATTCGGGCTCGCAACCTGGCAGAAAAGGAAGATTAAGAACGGATTTTCAGCCGGTAGATCCGGATTCATGGGTCGAGAGTATTTTTGGTGTCTGAGAAGTTGGTCCAACCGCCGCAGTTGGTGATGTTGGAGTATCAACTGCTTCCATCGGATCTTGGGTTGAAGGATGAGCGGAACGAACAGGTGATCTGAGCGAGGTGTGTGGAGCTGGGTGTATATCTGCCATCGTTTAGATCAGCATAAGGCCTACGTCATGTGAAGGGCAAGACGGACTTGAGGGCAGAGAATGTTCAACCATAGGGGAGGAGTCCATTGGAGATTCTTGGGGTTCGGCCGAGTCAGCTCCAGAGGCTGCCCGCTTATTGGTGTTCGATGACCCAGGTGAGGAATCCTTTCTCTTACCACTGGGCTTTGGGTCTCGTGGCCGGGTGGATGAACCTTCACTGGTCGATGTTGAGGATTCTTTCAAATAGCGTATGATGTCTTCAAGTGTCTCACCCTGAGCGTCTCTCCCAGCTAGAGCTGCTGGATAGAGGGGGGCTACATTGGTTATCTCGGTGTGAGAGCGATGCTTCCACTGCATATTCTGAATTTTTTCGACGCTGCGAGTAGATCTAGGGTGAAGTGCTTCAGGCTGGTCGGAACTCACGCGTGATTGTTGGTTTCGTCCAGCGTAAAACGTCAGAGAAGAGCCTACCGAGTGGCGAGGTTTGTGCCCGGGCACGCTGGCGGGCCTCTCTTACATCTAGACGTAGGGAGTCACGCAAAGCGAGAACTTCCTTTTCATATAAAAATATATAGCAGAGTTTCGACGCAGCACTGTGGGTACCTCCGTAGTTGGCACAGTGGGGTGTTTTGGTGTATTCGGGGCCATGGTACTCAGAGCTACAATTCACTCAGGAGTGAGGGTGCCGACAGGCTCGGCCAACATGTCCAAGTTGATTGCAATTGGAGCAGCGTCTGTGTAGTGTGATGTAGGGACTTACCGGGACACGGAGGTACCCAGCTTTAATATACTGCGGCAGTTCTTGTCGTTCAAATGTTAGAATCAGTGTGGCGGTTGGGACTTTAGTAGAGCCTAATGTTTTAGTTACCCTCTGTACGTGTGTAACACGTTGGGTACTAAGCTTACTCTGAAGGCGGGTGGGGTCGTAGTCCTTTAGTTCGTTTGAACAGACGACACCTTTGATGAATTTTAGATGCGGATGGGGCGAGACAGTTATTGGAATTTCAGCTATCGAAGATAGATTTCACACAAGGTTGTGTTCAGAGTGGAAGGACACCTCGACTACGACATCACCACTTCCTCTTGACCCCATCCGGCGGGGTTTACCACAGCGGGACTCAAAAGATTCATTAACGTCAAACACATCGACTTTTGCAAGTGGGATGTCAGATGGTGAATTCATGACAAGAAAGCGAGGATAATCAAGATCTGGGTCTACTTCGTTGGAATAGGGGTCCAAAGAGCGAGGAAAGGCTGAAAGGGAAGCTAAGGAACGTTTGGCACGAGAACCCTTACGAGAAGGGGAGGTTTTTGGTTTATGGCTAGCCATTGCAAAAAGAAAAAAAACTTCGCATTCTCCCTCGGGGCTCCACACCATGGAGGCCTACAAGGGCCCGGCACTACTTCAACTATACAATCAGTAACGTCCGGTATGTCCTCTTGGAGAATGGATACGGATCCACCACACCATCTTTATAACCCTAAGAGGCTGCCCGAGTTCTCCTACGCACGGAGAAAAGGGGCCAACGACGGGTTTCTCCCTGGGCATTCGGTAGACGAAGGCGGTAGACATGCCCAGCCTCTTTCACCTTCATGAAAAAACAATTCGGAACCAATCCATTAAACGAGCAGAGGTTGGGTATCGATAAGGACCACTAGATAGGTGAAGGAAGAGGGGGAAATAAATAGCAGTGGAAGAGCGTAATAGAGGAGGAAAGAAAGAGGGGCATGTTAAAAGTCTGGTTGGCAGCACCATGGGTCTCCTAGGGGGCCCAGGGCTGACCCCCTTCGCCACGAAAAGGCCAGAGCCTCTCTGGGAACAACCCGTGACGAAAAGATCCCAGAGAGGGAGAGGGCGATTAGCATCTATCTATTGATTCATAGTTGGGGCAGGATGAGGACAGAGGGGCCTAATCCTCTCTCCCTTTTCTCGAGTTGTTATTGGTTTCTAAGATGTTTGTTTTCTTCCCCTTTTCACACGTTTTTTTTTTATTCTCCCCCAGGTTACGCCCAAATACCGGCAGCACAGAACGTTCGAACGGTCACCCAGCGAAGGGGAGAGGCGCTCCCGAGTTTTGGTGCCGGTTCTACCCCTCCACCTGCCACGCTTTGGGATAGCCCTCTAAGAAGTTATGCTGCAGTTAACATCTGGCGGAAGAGTAGTGTGTAATGTATTGAGGCGATAGAGAGATGTGAATGTACAGGGTGGTCGGAAAGTATTGTCGCTCCTACCGAAAAGAAATGAGAACAATTTAATCACATGTGCGTACACACATGTTTTTGGTCTACACATTCGCGCTGGGTCAATCAGCGAAGGTGCAACCCATCGTGAACAGAGGAGGAGGGTTGGGGCTCTCTGTGCCAGGGGCATTTAGATATGAGTGCCCCAATCAGAAACGCTAGTAATCCATGAGGAGGGTTTCGTAAAAGAGGAGAGATGTGCTGTTAAGGCTGGAATGGAAATGATAGCGGTGTTCTGCATTGGCTCTGTTGCGCATACTTAGCCCCGTGATGCTGGGTATCAGTATATCTGCCCAATGGGGGGCCAGTTCATAACCCCGCTGAAGGTTTTAGCCGCTCTCACTGAGATGGAACCCTCGCCTTGACCTCAGAAATCTAGCGTCGTATCGCTAGGGTAGCGAGAACTGTAGAGGGCACCATCTCTATACTTCTCTAAAGATTTCCTCTAAATAAATCCATCTCGGTGCAGTTGTCATCTGTAGGTTCGATCCCCGTCCAAAGGCAGTCGCCGTCCCACCCTGAAAGAGCCCAAACCAGGAAAAGGATAAAATGGAAGAGACACAGTCTCAATTGGCATCGCTTATAAATAATTTCTTCTCAATCAAAATATGAAAAAAACATTTTATATTATTGAAGAAAATAGGATTGATTTAATTAACACTCGGCTTTGAGAGGTGTGAAGTTAAGAAGCCTCGCGTCAAAACGAGGAACATTAGAAAACGCCTAACGATGTCTGTCTATCGCCTATGATGAATTCGAACCTCATGCTAGGCTTTCCAAATGTGATACTACTAGTTCATTACAAATAGTAGCCGAGAGACCAGCCACCATTAAGGGCGATATGGGGGCGAATATCCCATTTCGAAATTATCACTGAAAGGCTCGAATTCAAATTCAGTTGCCAGACGTTGTTAGTGCTCCAATGTTCATTGGTTTTATGCAGTGCTCCTCACCTTCGGGAAGGAGCTAGATATGAGGGTCATTAAATTTCCTTGAAGAGGGTGACAGTGTATTAATTTTTTCGAGATTTTATGAAATTAAAATACCTCACTCAAAATTGCAAGAAGGACCAAAGACTCCATTTTTAACTCGTCCATTTAGGGCGACTCGGGAGGTCGGCCGGGTTGTCTTCGGAGGGGACCCCTGTCCCCGCCGGTCTCCTGTGAATAAACAGAAAGTGGTAAAACAAAAGGAACCTGGTAGGCAAAAGGCCTAAGAAACAAACTAAAACGGAGCCTTTTAACAAAAGGGCCAAAGCGGCCCTGGAATCGGAAGACAAATATGCGTCGGGGTTGGTACAAAAAGCTATCAAAAGTGCGATGAACTCTGCTCGCATGGCGTCGGTGGTGCTCTCGAGTACAATAGTAGCCGGCTCCTGGTTTGGGAGTATCCATCCCATCGCATGGGGGTTGCATCTGAGTAAATTGTCCCCTCTTTCTCGAGCGGGAACCAGGGGGCCCATTCGGAGGATAACAAGGCCCCCAAGAGGGAGAGCCTGTTCGAACGGGCGTAGGCCAGTTGTGGCCAGAACCTTGGCAAGGAGGAGGCCCCACACATGACATTAGGAGCCCACCCAGCCTCCCTCAGAAGAGGGAAACCTTGGGGACTATGGAGGCCTACTCGAGCGTTAGGCAGGTCCCTCGGGTCATCCTCTCGGTGAGGCGGGTGGACCTGGAGCGCAGGTCAATTTCCACCCAGAGGTAGACGAAGGACTTGGTGGGGGGCAGCAGGGTACTTTTGGGGACTTTAATGGTAAGCGAAGAGGCTTCGATATCACCTACTAATAGACTGAGGTCTTTACACGAGCCTATCAAAAGGATATTATCCAAATACGTAAATACCATGCATCCCCTAGCACTGGCTAGGGGATGCTTAAAAGATGGGGGCCATACACTGCTGCGTTATGTAAGGACTCCCGCTGAAACCCATAGGCAGTCTCCTAAACCTGTAGGTACGGTTCTCCCATTTTACTCCGACCAACACAGGGCTCTGGGGTGGAGGAATAAATGAATAGTGCCGAAAATAAATGCTGCATAGCCCAAACAGACAAGCTCGCAGCCAAATTCAAGGACGGGTAATTTGCATGAAAATTCTCAATAGAAATATAGACATCTGGAGAATATACAAAAATATAGCTATGAAATTAAAATCAATAAAATGGAAGTATAGTAATTTAAAACCATCAAAGGGTGTAAAAGGAAATATAAAAAAACTATTGAGAACTCGACAAAGTATAAAAACATAGAAGATAGATGGATCAACAATAGATACAAAAACAGAGAATATAAAATCATGAAACAATATATTCAAATTTGGCTAAAAGATTAGATTCTTCTAAAATTTTAAAAAATTCTAGTCACACTAAAAGAGACATGAGTCTCAGAAAAGATACCCCGCAGAACCTGTTGGGGGGGCCATCTGCCCATTAATGAAAGGGAAGACCCTCCTCCCAAGATTTCTTAAAAGGGGACACTCGGCAAAGATGTGAAGGATGGACAGCTTCCCACCGTACATGATACACAAAGGTGGGGGCTGCCCATTCATCCAGTGCGCATGAGTGAGGCGGCAATGGCCTATCCTCAGTCGGCACAAAATAACCTCCAGTCTACGTGGTCTCATGGTACGTGGCCATGGGAGGACTGAAGGTCTTATGGAATGGAGCTTAGGGGGAAGGAAGCTCATCCCACATCTTTTGACATAAGCCGACTACATATTCAATGATGAGGGGATAGACACCAAAAAGTTGGAATGGGGCTGATGGGGGTGTTCTCCATGATGCCGCCTCCTTGGCAGCAACATTCGTCCTTTCATTACTGGGATGCCCACGTTACTGGGCACCCAGCTAAAGAAATCATATGAATAGGAGAAAGATAAAAAAGCCACCGCTGGATCTTAGAAACCAGAGGATGGCTAGAATCAAAAGCACTCAGTGCCTCCAGAGAACTAAGGGAGTCAGAGAAAATCGCAAGATAACCAGATGGCATAGGAGCAATAACAAAGAGTGCAGCAAGAATGGCAATAAGTGATGCTGTGAAAACAGAAGCTGCACTTGGTAGGCGAACCAATGCTGTCTGAGATGGGAAGACAGCAGCAGCTCCAACTTCGTCCGATGACTTGGACCCATCGGTGCACACAAAGTTGCTAGACCGATGGTCGGAGGATTGTTGATCATACATGGTTCTCAACGCTACAGGCGGAACTGATCCTTGGACCGTACTACAGGTTGTATGAGCCATGGGGGAATCTTTGGTAATGAAAACGGAATAATAGAAAACTCCCTTAGACGTCCTGTGTGCTCGGCCATGCGCAGAGCAAAGGGGCGAGCCAGGGATGGAAATCTATCATATGAGGCCACTGTTCGCAAATTGAACGTGCACTCATATACTGGCGACCATGGTAATTACTCAAGTCTAAAAAGATATTTGAGGATAGACTTGAGCCTGTGAAAAGGAAGAGGAAGAGCCCCTTTCCCTGCATAGAGACACCACAGAGGGGAGGTCTTGAAGGCTCCAGAAGCCAGATGCACACCCTGGTTACGCACAGTATTTAATTTTTCAAGGATGGACGGCGAGGCAAAGGAGTACACCCGTGACCCATAGTCCAGCTTTGACTGGACCAATGCTGAATACAAAAGCCACATGGTACGTCGATCACTTCCCCAAGACGTGTGTGACAGTAATTTCATTATGTCCATTCTTTTCAGACAAGACCTTTTCAAGGCGTCCAAGTGAGGCATCCAAGAAAGCCTCAAATCAAAGATCACCCCTAGAAATCTGAAATGGGGCTCAAAGGTGACAAGGACACCATAGAGCGAAAAATGGGGAGGGTCCCATATCACCGATCTATGATCGTAAAAGTGGACAGCCTTGGTCTTTACTGCGGAAAAGCGGAAGCCCTTGGAAGTAACATTATCAGCTACGGTATTTATAACCCGCTGTAGCTTACGGATGACAAATGGAAGTTTAGATGATGAACAGATAAGCGCTAAGTCATCCGCATATAGAGTTAATGAAATCTCAGCTAGGAGATTTGCGATAATGCTATTGATGGCCACAGAGAAGCGGGTGAGACTGAGGACACTTCCCTGTGGTATACCCTCAACTTGCTCTACGGGCTCTGATAGTGTATTTCCAACTTTTACACGTAGTGTGCCCCGTAGGCCCCAATCATGGAGTTGCTTAAGGATACCACACCTCCAAGTGGTATCATATGCTTTCTCAATATCAAAGAAAACAGCAACAGAATGTTGCCTCTTTGAAAAAGCATCTCTTATATAAGACTCCATTCTAACAAGCTGGTCGATGGTACTCTGTTTTTTTTCTGAACCCTGAGGAGATATAAGATGGTTTGTCTCCAAAAACCAGGAGTCTTGTATTTATCATCCTCTCAAACAATTTACATGGGCAACTAGTAAGGGCAATGGGGCGGTAATAGGTGGGTTCCGTTCCATCCTTTCCTGGTTTTCGGAAAGGTAAAACCACAGCATCCCTTCACATATAAGGAAAGCAGCCCCTAATCTAGATGAAGTTATAGATGTCCAGCAAATTTGAGATGAGGGATGGATGCATATTTCTAATCATATCATAGGAAATGCCATCTGATCCGGGTGCGGTTGATCCACAGTGTTTCAGTGCATTATGGAGCTCATGGATAGAAAAGAGCAGGTTATAAGGCTCATTATCCATTTTAGGCTACATAACGTTGATAGGATGTTGCTCCTGTTGGAGCCTAAAGCACTGGAATTGGATGGAATAGTTGCCTGGGCTTGAAATGTTAGCGAACGATCTGGCCAAGACATCGGAAATATGGGACAAGTCTCCCAACAGTTCTCTGGCCTGAACAATGTTGAGAGCTGTAAAGCCATTGAATTTCCCCAATAGCTTTTTTACTCTCTTCCAGATTTTGTCTACAGGGGTCTGCCAACATATAGATGCGATGTAACCATCCAACGAGGTCTTTCGAGCTTTTTGAAGTGTGCATCGCTATGTTGTCCTTTCTCGGTTACGAGCAAGTTTCTGTACCATCGTGAGGCACCGATGGTAACGTCGGCAAGCCTGTTTACATTCAATGACAACTCTCGAACATTCAGCAGACCACCAAGACAATTGTGGTCCACGAGCAGTTAAGCCGGAGAGCGGAATGGAAGAATTAGCTGCATGATTTTGCGTGGGCTAGAAGATCATCAATAGCCACTTCAATATCTTTATGAGGGAAGGACCCATCATAGCTCGAGAGGTGCCTGAACTTAGGTCAGTTTGTTTTTTTCGTATGCCATCTTTTGCTAGGTGGTGGAGGCGGACCACCTGTACATGGTGTTATTAAAATAGGAAAGTAATCACTACCTCGAGAGTCAGGATCCACTGCCCATTCAAAATCAGCTCTACAAGTTTGTGAATCCAGAAAGAAATCCACACATGTAAAGCTGTTCATCTGGATGTGAAATGATGTTGGCTGCCATCGTTAAGAAAGCAGACAACATTAGTAGCCAGAAATATCTCAATCATATTTCCT
Organism: Ceratothoa steindachneri; assembly: GCA_963969495.1. Classification (NCBI taxonomy): domain Eukaryota; kingdom Metazoa; phylum Arthropoda; class Malacostraca; order Isopoda; family Cymothoidae; genus Ceratothoa; species Ceratothoa steindachneri. The sequence continues at coordinate 130,128 of CAXAKS010000006.1, read as the reverse complement.
CTAGGGTTGTTATCATTGTCCCCCCTAAGGGGGTGTCAAGTATTAAAGTCGCCAATCAATAAAAAGGGAGGAGGGAGTTGATAAATTAAATTAGCGAACTTTGTAGCTAAAACAGCTGTATCTCTTTCCTCGCCAGGAGGAAGATAGAGCGAACAGACCGAATAATGGCGCCTGGAATACAGGCGGACAGCAACCGCCTGCAGGTCTGTGTTAAGAGAGAGCTGTTTTTAAAAAACCTTGTTGTTAACAGAAACAGCAGAACCATGAATTGGTTCTGCGGGGTTCTTATAATATCTCACAAAACCCGAAATGTTGGGTACTCTGCGTGTACCAAAGCAAGTCTCCTGTAAATCAATACAATCGGGATTGTAATCCTTAAGCAAGAGCTTGAACTCTTCCCATTTAGGGAAAATATCTTGGAGGTTCCAATGAATAATTGGAAACATTTTTGCCCTTTAAGCATAACGGTAGATTTCTTTCTACCCTTAGGGGTAGGAAATTTTGGATTTTGAACTACCAGCGGAAGTATTTCGTGTCATACTAGCCTTAGGCTTGGAATATGACAAAGGAGGCATCGGAAGCTTAAGTTTTGCCTCTGGTTTTTCTTTAAGAGGTGGTGCATCAGATTTTTATAAGTGGTTGTAAGAGAAAACTGTCTTCACTGGAGAAGCAGAGATGGAAGCAACTCCAGGGGTTAGTTCAGGTGTCGAGGAAACAGACGATGTTGATACAGCTGGTGGTATTGGTTGAGATGGTAGAGGCGATGGTGGTGGCAAAGACATTGGGAACAGCTGTAAAGTTGACGCTGATAGAGAAGGATGTGGAGTCAGTTTTTGAGACTCTTTCTCAGATGAGGGGGTAACCTCCACAACAGCTGGCTCCTGGGAAGGAGCAAAGGTTGGTTCCTACTCATTCAGGGATTGAAGGAATTCATACGCAGTATCAACGAGGGGGACTGTAGTGATAACTGCCTTTGGATCTGAAGAAGAGCTTGGTCCTTAAAGGGTAGGGTGAATGTCCAAAGGCGGAATGGATACCACCTGAGGACCAACTTGATCAACTTTCACATGTTTTGGAGCTGTAGCAAAGTTCTTAACCACCCTTTTAGAACCAAGAGAGGATGGAAGGTACCTCTTCTTGTTAGTAACCTTAGAAGCAATGTTAGGTGCTGACCAAGAGTGTTCATCACTAGGAGATTAACGTTTAGGACGGGGAGGAATTTTTACCTGGTCAGGCACAGAAGAATCAGTAGGAGTTCTCTGGCTTCTCCCTTTCTTTGGCCCGATAGAACGCAGAGCATCAGAAAAACTGACACCAGGTTGGTCATACATCTCCTTTACTCTTCTTCTGGCCTCTTTAAAACTGACCCTTTTCTTGTTTCTAATGGCAATGACTTCCCTCTCATAGAGAAAGAAAGTGCATTGATGGGATGTTGCAGAGTGTTCTCCGCTACAGTTAGAGCAGCACGGCTGTTGAAAACAGGGCGTCACGTGATAATCCGATCCACATTTCACACACAACCTTGCCTGTTTACAAAACTTGTTTACATGGCCAAAGCGTTGGCAATGGAAGCATCGCCGTGGGTTTTCAACGTAAGGCTTGACTGGGATGTTAAGATAGCCATCCTTAACGTACTTGGGCGGTTCCAGTCTGTTCAAGGTCAGGATTATGGTGGCGGTAGGTAACCTAGCGCCATTCACAAACCTGGAAATGCGGTGTGCACTTACAACCTTCTGATTGGTGAGTTTTGATACCAGACTGTCAACATCGTAATATCTTAACTCTCCCGATCGGATAACACCTTTACTGCTGTTAATGTCGGGTGCTAAGAGGATGACATGTCTACAGAAGCTAAAGACTGTAGGGTCTTAATTCGCTGATGCTGCTCGCTTGATTTCACCTCGACTATCAATGCGCCATCATTACGTGGCCACATTTGGGTAGGTTCGCCACATTTCTCAACAAAATCTTCGTAGACGTCGAAGATGTCATCCTTACTAAGAGGACTATCGTTCGCTTTCAAGACTAAAAATTGGTCGTAATCCAACTAAGAATCGACTTCTGACCCAAAAGGATCAAAGCTTCTACCATCGGGGTGCAAAGCACGATGACTGGACAAGGTCAATAGGGACATGTCGTAAACAAGACGGTCCTCGGAGAAATTCTTAGGAACCAGGAATACGTGGTGGCAGCATCTCACCTCCGAGGACTTTTCCAGAACCCATGAATGCACCAGGGTCTGGACAATGGGTGCCATAATGGGGGGGAAAGCATAATGCTTATAAGCTCCCAAGTATACCGTAGCTCCCTGCACGGCAGCTGCCCTGGCAATATTAGAGTGGTGTGGCACGCCCTGGCAAACACTGCTGGGCACGAAGTCACAAATGTGGCGTTGCAGGGGATTCAATAGCTATGGAATCGAACACACTGGCCTGCTGCCCCTCCTCGTCACCTACCTCATCACCTTCGTGATGAGGTAGGCGCCTCGTCCGAGAGAAGAGCAATTGGTCCGGGAGCGACGTTGGGTTCGGGGAGACCATGCAACTCGAGCGCCTCCAAGGCGGAGCGTAGTCCGGGATCCTCCTCGATTAGTTTTTCCTGGTCGTCTAGCCTGGGGGGTAGGGCGATATTTAGAGCCCCCACTGCAGCCGCCAGGCCGGGGTCCGCGGCCAGAAGCCGCTCCTGATCGTCAAATTGGAAGTCATCCAAGTCAGCCTCCGTCGACAGAGGGCTGGGGGAACGGGCAGCGGTTTCCTCTGGTGAAACGAAGAAGTCGACATCAATTCTCCGAGGGGGAGTTTCCGGTCCGAACCAATTGCTAAGGTCGGAGATCCCAGACAGATTGTCAGCGCCGAACTCCACCGCGAGGAAGGGGGGGGGGTACCACTCAGGGCTCGGAACAGAAAGCCTGGGAGGGGAGGGGGAGGGGGTTGGTGGAGAAGGACCGAACAGAATTTCCTGAATGGCCCAAGACTGGTCGGCCCATTCACTAAAGCTTACAGGGTTTAGAGCCCTCTCTCCTTCCCTTGCCGCGAAACCGGTTTCTTGGTCGCCACTGCTGCTGCTGGCCCTGCTGGCGTTAGGCCTGTCGTTGTCTAGAGGCATAATCATGGTACTGCTTGCGCAATACCGCACTGTTATATAACACCGGATCCTCTAGGGCATATGCTCAATTAACTAGGGATACTAGGTAATCAAATCGTAGACGAGTATTAAGCCGGGCCTCTTCGTGAGTCCTTAGCCTATCCCGCAGGCGGTGAAGGATAACCAGAAGTTCAATTTCTTCCAGGTCACGCGTACAGAATGGGGAGTTGGAGGAAGTGATACGAGCACGAAGGTGCTCCACAATCAGATCCGAATCAGGTACAACTCTCCGGGGCTGGAAAATCTGGGGAAGACCTAGGGCCGGCTTAAAGCTGGCATGGGGAAGGTTTAACTCTAGGGCTGGGGGTAGGTCCCTATCTGGGTTCAGCAGACTCGAGTCGGCCGTTCTGTTCCGAGGCTGGGGTGGCACCTCCCGAGTGCTAAGGGAGTCAAGCGCCTGAGACCTCAAGGTATCCTCGTCCTCGGATTCAGAAGCAGAGGGAGGATTCTGAAAAGGGGTAGGGCCAGGAGGGCACGTGTCCACTCTTGAAATTCTGGGATAGGAGCTTATCAAGCGACGGGCGCGAGATCGCGTTGCAGGTTGGGCACCAGGTCTACTCATTGTCCGTAGACTCGGCCGACGTGGACGACGAGACAGTCAGATTGGGTCTGATTATTGTATCATGTGGGAAAGTGCTTTATTTCACCAGTGTTGTGTGTGTTGACGCTGCTCGGGGGTGGTTTTTTTTCCCTTTTACTGGCCTCGATGAATGCTGGTGGGAGCATAAGACGACTATGTATGGAAGCAAGGACAACCAAACGGCCACCTTCTCCACGAAGGGTAATGAGCCTGGAAAACGGTTTGGCGGGGGGGGGCACTTTTCTCTCCATTTCCCCGCTCCTCCTTCTTCAAGTTCAGGTTGTTATGCCACCCTTTGTAACGTGATTTGGTGTTTATTATTTGGAAAAAATATTGATTATCCTTTCCTTAAAAACACTCGGCGAAAATCTCTTTGTGCTTTGACTGTCCCTATTACATCTTCTCCATTTAAAGCCCAGAACCTCGATCCTCTCTACTTTTCACCATCCTACTCTTCTTTTGTTGTCATCTCTTCTTTCGATCTCTGGGAATTTTCCTTTTCATTCCACCATCAGATGTAGCCATCTCTCTCTCTCTCTCTACCCCCAAGGGTACCATCGCAAGAGTCATCTTCCCCATATGTTCGTTCCTTTACCCCCAGGGATCCCATCATGATCGAGGATCTCGATCGCATCGTCCCAACGTCCCCGCTGTTGTTCGAGGATCAATTGGTTGAGCTCTGCTTTGATCTCTTCGTTATATTGAGTCAATTAATGCGTTTCTGAGGTTAATCTCGTACAGTGATTTCAGTTCACGGTATAAATCCTTCATGTATTAGGTCAATCTATATGTTGAGATTGACCTATACGCAGATTTCGGGATTCATGCTCAATCCTCGTTGATTAGATGGTTGTTAAGGTCGTCGAGTGCCTCGTCAATCTCCTCGACAATCGCATCATCCAAATTGGGATGGTAGTCCTAGAGGAGGTCTGCGTACCATGCCGAGTCTGATTTTATGGTAGTTTTTGCTAACTGCGGATACGACTTGTGTAGGGTTCCTGTTGATGGTGAGTAGGATGTTTATATGATCACTCTATGGTACCTGGATTGGTTCCATTAAGTAGTTGAACGGTAGCTGACGATTGGCTAGACATATGCCTGGCATCACGGCACTCCTTCCTCTAACAAAGGTGGGGAAGTCGGGGCCAATTCACTGGACGATGTTTCTGCCCAGAAATGTATCGATGTTCCTACCGATCCCATTGAAGGTTCTATAGCAGGACTCCTGCCTCCTGGCATTCAGATCCCCCATTATTTATGGTGTGGCGGCTGGTATCTGGTGGCTATGACTATTATTCCTACAAGTATGTCCAGATAGGATTCTTTGAGATTCCTGACTTGCCTGTATTTCATCCCTTTTTAATCGCAAGAGGGGCTCCTGGAATCGCTCGTGCAAATAATTCGTGACCAACACGTCGTAATTCCAAATTTTCATTACAAGTGTCGATCCCGTGTTCCGAAATCAAGACATATGTATCAATCTCCCTGAATATGTTTACGTAAAGAGACCTTTTCGTCTTCCAGCCTTTTGTGTTAATTTCCGGTATCTTCATTGAGCTTCGTTTCACGTTGTAGTGTTATTTACCGATGTTTCTTCTTGTTTTTTCTTTTTTTATTTACCGATGTTTCTTCTTGTTTTTCCTTTTCTTATTTACCGATGTTTCTTCTTGTTTTTCATTTTCTTCTTATTTACCGATGTTTCTTTTTGTTTTGTTCCTTTTCTTCTTAGCTTGCGGGAGATCTTTCGAGTGCCCAGGTTCTTTGCTCTTCGGAGGGGAACTAGGAGATTTAGATTTACTCTTCGTGGCCCTAGTACGGGCCCTTGGGGAATGTCCAAAGAGGTATTCTTTTCATCTTCTTCCTCCTCGGATTCTTCGAATTCAGTATTGCACCCAAAAGCTCGTTGTAAAGAGTTCGTTTTGTATTCCAGCCATTTGTTTATTGTCTCCTTCCTCCGTTACCTTTTCCTCTCTCTTTGATTCCAAGCGCTGCTTCCTTGAATCCTTCGGAGCATTTGGGTCGCCATCTTTACATCTTGGGGGCCATTTGAGGTCGTTGCACACCCTGTTGTAGCGTCTGTGTGAATACAGCGTTTGTTACGTCCGTGTGAATGACGCACGTATATAAAAAAGCCATTTTAATCCGCACTCGATGTTTCATTTAAATCCGATCTAATATTTTTGTGCAAATGCTAAAAGCCTACAAAATTAAAGGACTCATTTTACCCGACTTCTGTTTGTGGGTCACAAAACCGTGACCTGACTCGAGCATAACAATCAAAAGCACCATCAACCATAACCTTACTGAACCAGGGGAAATTTAGTCTGGTATTCTAGGTATTAATGTAACATAACAGATGACAAAAGCCATAAGGGCCTATCAGAGGTCATCCGAGTCAACACCGAGCCCATAAAATGCATCCATATAATTGCGTCCGAATTTGTTTAGAGACGAGAAGGACTTAGGAATAGATAAGTCACTGACGTTTTCGAAGCAGTGCATTGAGGCCAAAAATAAAGCAAATAGGCCACATTAAGAGGAATGTTAGCTTCAAGAGTAAAGAGGTTATCCTTAAACTATACAACTCGTATGCAGTGCCGGTTTAACCTAGTAGCACATGCTACGGACCCCGCGCTTCAGGGGGCCCCATGGGGATGTTTTTAATTAGTAATAATTAAGTTTTATCCCTTAGGCACAGAAGGCTGAGACAAAATAATTATTCGTTTTCCTTATTTTTTTATATTATTATTATTATAAACGATATTTAATAGAATCCAAAGGAGGTAAGAGCGAGTGTGGGTGAAACAAGATCCAACCATCTCTCTCTAATGAGTATTGAGCGCGAGTTACTGAGGGAAATTAACACGTCAAGGATAATTTCACGGCTTTTCTGTTGCCCATTCTCTTAAGCGCTTCTTCATGTGAGCCACGTAATGAGTTGGTGTGCGCTCAGTTCAGCAAAGGGTTTCAAGCTTCTCCAAGGCAGCACAAATAGTCTACTGGTTAAGCTACTGGTATGCCTGGTGTTGTTCTTCCATAATACGGGATTTGAGGAGGGGCATGAGGGCATTCGTCAGTGAATTTGTCTTCTAATACCCCCTTCCCGCCCTTAGTATTTATGACCCGCGAGGTTTACTCGGGCACAACTGGACATCTTACACATTTATGCCCGTAATTAGCCAGCATTGGGGAGGTGTGTGTGGGGGGGGGCTTATTCCCCCTCCCTCGGCGGGGGAGGGGTGGTTGCCCTCAGACGAAAGACGACTATGTGTGTGTGCGACTGTGTATCATACATACATGGCCTCTATGTTCACATATCCCAAATCTCGGGTTGAAGAAAGTGACCAGGAGGATTCCTGGTGAAATCGAGTGGCTGTAGATGGAAGAGGGGAAGTGGGGGTGGAGTCGAGGGTGACGGTGAGGTGAGCAAAGTCACAGTGGGCCATCGATCCCCTCATCCTTGGTCTATGACTTATTAATCTTCTTAACTGAATTGATTAACTGAGTGGACTGTTGCTATTTTGTTCAGTTGACTTTACTGATCAATCCACTGATCGTCCTCTTTTCTCCACCTCCTTTTGCTTGATCTGGGACCAAGACTCTACGGAAAGGAGATCCACCAAGGATGGCTGTAGCTACAGCAGCAATCTTCATTTAGGTCTTCTTCCATCTCTTACCCTCCCTACTTCTCTCCATTACACACCATTCCCCTCCCCATAAGTGTACAAAGTTCTCTCTGCCATCATAAGAAGCAACACTCCACCATCTTCAAGAGATTTCATCCTTAAGATGTGCACCAAATACCATACACACGTACATACATGTCTTTGGTCTACACATGTGCGATTGGAGCCGAGGTAGAGGGGTGGGGGCAATTCATGTCAAGCTATGTGAATATGCCCCAATAGGGAACGCTTAGTATTCATATGGAAGTTTTGTTAAAAAAAATAACAGATTGGGTATGTTGGGCTGTGAAGACGGGGAAGGAAATGATAGTGGTGTCGCGATTGGCTATGTGAAGTATGGAATCTCATATAAATCCGGTGCTGTATCAGCGAGAACTGTCGAGGGGACATCTCTACATAAATTGTCTCTAAATAAATCCCTCCGTAGATTCGATCGATCCCCGTCCAAATGGAGTCGCCGTCCCGTCCTCAAAAAGGAGAATCTGGAATCCAGAGTCACGGTGTCAATTTGCATCGCGTCATATTCTATTCTATCTCATTTTGAAGGGTTTTTTTTTTCTCTATATTAAAATAGGAACATTTGATTTTACTCATTACTAAAGAAAATAGGATTGATCTCAATAGCATTCGGGGGCGGGGCTTATATAATGTCCGGCGTCAAGAATTTGGCCTACCGACGTCTGGCAACGGCCTTTGAATTCGAACCTACTGCTCGGCTTTTCGAAATTGTGTATACGAATAGTTAATTACATCTAGGGGAGGGGGGAAGCCCTCCACGGTATAGGGCTGAAGCGCGGCTTAAAAAAAATAATGGCAACTGAATTCAAATTCGTTGCCATGACGTCGTTAGGCGCCCCAATGTGCTATTTTGCTCCACCCTAAGTGGGCGGAGCTAGCGGCTAACTACAGGTTCCAAATATATTTCCTATCCCTCCATTTCTTCGGCGAACGTCTTCGGTAAAATATTCATTCGTGTCCTTGTTGTCAAAGTGCTTTTGTCGATATATTTTATTTTGCTCCGCGTTCGAGTGTTTTATTTGTTAATTCTGAGCTTCCCTCCCGGGTCCTCCTGAACCGCCTAATGTGCTAAAACAAAACGTGATTCCGAGTCCCCCGAGAGCAATGGCCATTATTTAAAACCAAATGGGAATTAAAGAAAGATGCCTCTTCGCCGCTATTTCCGAGCGATACCCAACACAATAAAGTAAGTGGACAACATTTTCCATTTTATTTACACGAATACAAAAATAAGAACATATTTATGCACCGTCAACCTATTCAAGGTGGTTCAAGGAAGTACCAGCTTTGTTGCCTTCCTTTGCACTGACTCTACTGGTTGATATCTAAGTATGGGAACCATGTTTGTATACAGTTGTGCTCTGACGTACGAGTTATACAGTTTAAGGATAAACTTCCTTACTTTTATAAGTAACATTCCTCTTAATGAAACCCATCACTCTATTTTCTGCCTCAATACAATGCTTAGAGAACCTCAATGACCTATCTTCTACTCCTATGTTCTTCGCATCCTCTACTCCATTCGGGCAATACCCATCCATTTCATCGCTAAATTATCCTTTATCTCTTTCTTATGTTAATATCTTTACATTTGTTAAGGTTGAAATTAATTCGCCTCTTTTGAGCCCAACCTTATTTAAGTCGTTCTGCACTTCAACTTCGCTTCAACTTCATTTAATACAGTTTTGTGTCACGGCTAAAAACTGATACTGCTATTTCCAGCCTCCCGAAGATCATTTATATAGAACTAGGAATAATAATGGGCCTAGAACTGATCCCTGAGGTACACCACTGATAACGTCTCTCCACTGTGACCTGACCCCACAAATCCCACGCATTTTTAATTTGTGAACCACATTTTCGCTTAGAAACCACCCCAAGCTTGGTGGAAATGAGATTATTGCTGAAAGCAAGTATCTAAATATAAAAATGTGTGGCAGTGACCTGTGTTTGGGCATTTCGAGCATTGAAGAAAGAGTAGCTAAAGAGAATTTGTTTGGGATGGACCGTTCGGTAGATGCATTCATACCTATAATATGACGGTACACTTTGCCAGGTTCCTTAAGGTTAAGCTAGTTAGGTACTAGTATAAAATACATTTGGTAATTGTTTAGAGTAGGGCCGGATCCGAGTCCAAGCCTAATTTGGGGCTATTTTTCTGAGCTGAATTTTATGTGGACAAAGTTTATGGCAATTTCCGAATATATACTGGGTGGCTGTGCTCCTCAGACACCCCCCCCCCCAAATGATTGAAATCTCAGGATCATCGTAGGCCCATTCCCCCAACAAGCCGTCCCCAACAACGAGCCTACCCTCAAAATAAGCTAGAATCGCATCCACCCGTATTCGCAACATTTACCGAAATCCCCCCCCCCCCCGGACAGAAGAAACGACTAATCCCAGCCTCGCCCCCCCCCTCTCGGATTGAACACAAGAGGGGGGGGGGGGTAGTCGTTTCTTCTTTCATGGGGGGGATTTCTTAGGCGAGACGGAGTGGGTTCCCTCCTCTTCTTGGAGAAATCCTCACTGATTTTATGGAATTTTTTTTCCTCCTTCGATTGCCACGGGCGTAGCAGTTACCTCATCGTTCATTTTTTCAACCTGGGGAAAGTTCTTGTTTTCAATCCCAGGGGGGAAGGGAGGCTGGGATTAGTCGTTTCTTTTTGTTTCCTGGGGGAGATTTCTTAGGCGACACGAAGTGGGTTCCCTCTTCTTCGAGAAATCCTCGCTGATTTTATGAAGTTTTTTTCCTCCTTCGATTGCCACGGGCGTAGCAGTTACCTCATCGTTCATGTTTCCAACCTGGGAAAAGTTGTTGTGTTCATTTTCAGGGGGGGGGGGGGGTAGTCGTTGCTCAAACCCATTGATATTTAAGCAGGGGGTTGAGGATCCCCGTATGATCCCGGTTTCACCATATTAACTCATGGAAGTGGAAGGCAACGTCTGGGGTCCTCGCATTTCCCTCTGGCACTGGTTGTTTTGTTGACTAGGCTTAAAAAGCATTTTTCCTGGGCTCTTTGTGCCTTTTCCTTTTCCTCCATGTGGGGTATGCGAGGGCACGCTGGTTGTTAATGGTGGAGGCGCCCATTAATGAGTTCAGCGCCGCTGTTACCTCCTGGTTTATTGGTGCTGGTTGTTGTCCTCGGTGGGATTCTGGATGCGCCGGTGGGCTCCATCCATGGGGAGGGGTTGCCTTCCCTTTCTTCTGGAGAGAAAGATTGAATTCATTCGTCGTGGTGGGAAGTCCCCCCTCCCTCTTCAGTGCGTTTAGATCGAAGATTCGGGGTTCTGGAAGGCGAGGCTGGACACGGGGTCGGAGGGGAAATTCTCTTTCCGTTGTCTTGGACGGGTCCCCGGGGTGTGTGGCCTAGATCCCTCCACCCCCACCAAGGGTGCCCGATCACACCTCCTCAATTAAGGGACAGTGTATGGTAGAACTCAGAGGGATTGAGGGGGGGGGGGCTCAGATAGACATGATTAAACCATGTACCTGGAGATGTCCTGAAGATTCCCCCGTGGGAAAAATGAAGAAATGTCCCCTTTTAGAGGATGGGTGAAAAAGGGAAGGTGAAGATAGGTTTAAGTTCTCGAGGCTCCGACGAATTCCTTGCGACCCTTAATCCAGGGGTGAGGAAAGGAGCGACTAGGAGCTGAAAAAGGAACGTCGGTACTCGGTCTTCCAATCCCAAATCCGTTAATCTTCAATTTATTTAATAAAGACTCGTGGCTAAATTTCCGAATTGTGCAGATGTATGTGCGAGGGAGCGTGTATGAGTGAGGGAGAGTGTGCGTTAAGGATCCATTGTCTGCCACACACGACTCCTTTACCACCCTGTTTCTCGTCGGTGAGGATGTGATCCTAAAGTGTGAAATCCAGGTCATCTTTGAGTCTCTCCATTGAAGGATTAAATCCATTCGAATTGAAAAAAAAGAACACTGATCCAGCCAAAAGGATTAGAGATCTAATCCTTTTGGCTGGATTAACGCCCAAGCTTTTTTTAATCTGTCGAAACGGAATTTTCGATTTAATCTCGTGGAATGGAGAAGCTGAAGGATGGAGGGTAACAGAATCTTAGAGTCCTTCTTCTCCTTTTCTCATCCTCTTCTTCTGTTACAGAGAGAAATTGGTGTGTGTAATTCAGTGTTGTGGCTGAAATATAAGGTAAGAACATTTGTGTTTTTTCTTTGAGAGACGATGTGGTTCTAATTGTAGCTTATGGAGACTAAATCTTCATAAAGGAGAAGAGTTCGAGGAGGACTCGGGTGAAGTCTTCAAGTGGGTAAAATAGGAGAGACGCGTGGGAAAGGTTCTTATTTTTATTGAAGAGGATAGGACACGTAGCAGTGGGTTCAAGTTGGACAGGTTTAGGTTTAGGAAAAGAGATGTGTAGAAATTGGTTTACAATTTGAGTGATTGATGAATGGAATAGACTCACTAGTCATTTGCTAGTAGCTTCCTTCTTGGGGAGTTTAGGAATAGATTGGATACACTTATGGATGAGGATGGATGGCAGCTGTGATTGAACCGGATGATGAGAGCAGGAGCTGCCTCATAGGATATCAATTAGCTTTTTGTATTCTCCTTTTCTTATTCTTTATGTTCTTCCTTTCTTTATTACTATTATATATGGCCTAAATCTGACTCCTGATAAATTTCCGGCCCCGGATTAAGATACACGTCTCAGACCTTTGTTGTTTTGGTTGACCATAATAAAGGTTACAACCCAAATTGCTTTTTCCTTCGAGGCGTCAAAACCAGCTAATGAGGTCATGGCCGTCTGCACAGAGGATTTTGTTATTTTGGTTGGTCGAGATTTCTGGGAATTTGTTCTCTTTTCTATGGTCATTCTTTATCCTCTTCCTTCCAATTTACCATCTTAACTTCAACCAGCATTTAAGTGGGGGTGGAGGGGGGAAGGATGGTGAGGCGTTAAGATATCAGGGCAAACACTTCCTTGGGAAAGACTATCCGCCTTGATCAGTTGTGGGGTGTTGTTAATGTGAGGGCTGGGGATAATTTGGGGAGGGGGGTTGGGGAAAGAAGGCCTCCTCCAGAATCTCGTTAAGTTCAGTCATATTCAATCTCTCCTTTTATTCGCTTGTTTTCCTATCTTTTCTTTTTTTCTGCCGTCTCCTCCTTTTTTCGGTTTCGCATTACTTTTGGTCTTTGGTTTTCTCCTTTCTCCAACGTGTTAATAACCCTCAGTTATTCACACGAGGAGGAGAGGGCGTATTGAGAACCAGAGGTCCCTACTACTCCCATTTTGGGGATTGTTCCTGGTTGGGCGTTCAGATACCAGGACAAACACCAACTTGGGAAGATTTAGTCTACATAAGCTACAATTAGAATATTCTATGTGTAAATAATGAAAGAAAATACACATTCAACATCTTGGCCATTGCATCACTTTAATTTCATAATTTCTCTTTGCTACTCTAATTAACTTGGATGTAGACAAGCGCCATTTGTGCGCTGATTTCTGGGGCCACGGTTGGCTCCAGATTAATTTTTGGGAGTAGTTCGGCAGCCCTCTTTGTGAGTACTCTTTCACGATGTTGTTTTTGTGAGTACTCTTTCACGATCTTGTCTTTGTGAGTACTCTTTCACGATCTTGTCCGTGTGAGTAATCTTTCGTTCACGATCTCGTTCGGAGTGGCACATGGCTACAAATCCCTTGGGGGTTTCGAATAGCCTTACCAGTGCCCCTGAAGATCACCTGCGTGAACTTGGTTTTGTAGTACCCTGATGGGCAGCGATACCACGTTTCTAGCTCCATGTATACACTCGTTATATTCCTCCCCCCCTTTTTGAGGGGTTCTGGAATTGTAGGCCACCATAGTTTGGGAACACGATCGAAACCTGATGGGGGGGTTATAGCGGGGTAATCTATGTTGGGGAGAGTAGAGCCTTTTACAGTCCCTTCCGTTCAAACTGAACCCCTTCTAAGGGTCGGTGGGGGTTAGTGGCTGAAGATCAAAGTGAGCGTTTCTTCCAACCCTCGAATTTAGTTAAGACGCTTTCTCTTCTCTCCTCTCCCTCCCCTCCTCCGTTTATCTTCCGTTCTCTTTATAAGATTTTCACACGAATCAAATTCTTTGTAAATCCGTCTATTCACTTTCATTCATTCATTTACACTTATTTATTTCCTTTTTAATCTTTCATGTTTCATCCGCACCAAAGTCTATTAAATTCCATCCTTTTAATGACTTTGCCGCGGCTCTTTTGATCTTCGCCTCAAACGGAAGATTTTCGATTTCTTCTTCATTGTGGTGTGACGAATAATGCCATTAGTACTTTCCTTCTTCGATGCCATCGAGTATGGCATCTTGGTTGTTCCATTTCCTTATGGTTTGAGTGGTTGTTTCTTTTATATTTTTTATTGTCTCCTTTCTTGGACGTTTCCATGTGAGCACCGCCGCAATTTATACTTTTTTCTACTCCTTTGGGTAGGAGATAGAAGGTGGTTGCGATGGTCACACTCAAAACAGTGTGTTTGCCCTTTAGGGCACTCCATTGTCTCATGTCCATCATTCACATGCAAGAAGTCCTCTTTTTCTCTCTCGTCTGGAGACGGCCTCAAGTTGAATGCCAGGAGGCCCCTCGTTAATGTTTTCGTTGCCATTTCAAAATGACTTTGGTCATCGCTGGCTGTCCGAATTTGAGTCCTTTTTCCATCGTCCCCCATTCTTGTGGGTCCCCACTTCGTCCTTACCTTGTTCTGGGATTCTATCCCCCATCATTGACTGTCCGAATTTGAGCACTTTTTCCATCGTTCCCCATTCTTGTTAGTGCTCCACTTCGTCCTTATTATGTTCCGGGGTTATTTCCCCCATCATTGGGTGTCCGAATTTGAGCCAGTTTTCCATAGTCCCCCATTCCTTTTTCTGCTCCACCTAGTCCTTAATAGTTTGCGGGGTTCTTTCCCCCATCAATGGGTCGATCGGTCTGCAGACGTGATTTCTAGAGGCCCGATTGGCTCCACATTCAGCTTCTTCGGTGGCCGTCTTAATGAGCAGTTTCTCTCGATCTTGCTCCGAATGCCACATGGGTTCGAATCCCTCGGGGGAGTCGAGTGCCACTGCTAATTTTGATAAGATTTATCTTTTCCCTTGTGGGCATTTTGCACTACCCTGAGGGGGAGCCGGTTCCATTTTCTCTAAATATATAAGTATTCGAAGGAGTGAGTTTTTGAGGTTGTGCGGGAATCTGAGATGCCTTCGGTGGTTTCTTTCTTCTTCGTCTTCTCCTCCCTTCGATCTTGATCGAAAGCTTTTTCCTTTTCCATCCTGTGTTTAATTGCTAAAAGTGACAAGACTTGACGTGACCGACGAGTCCTTTCAACACACTATATTGCACATACAACAACCAACCACAAATCGTGCCGCCCTCAACGAGGCCAAAAGGAGCCTCTGGAATGCAGTCTCTCGGGTGTCAATTGGCATCGCGTCCTATTCTATTCGATCTCATTTTGAACCCTTTTTTCCCTCCCTATTAAAATAGGGGCATTGGATATTATTAAAGCAAATAGGATTGATTTAATTGGCGCTCGGCTTCTTCTATTGGTGTGAAGCCTCGCCTAAAAACAATGAAGTTAAAACTCCTGGTGACGTCTGACAATCGCGTATCAATTCGAACCTAATACTACGCTTTCGAATAGTGATACTACTAGTTTATTACAGTGGCGGATCCAGGATAAAATTTAGGCAGGTTGCTAACCTGAGTTCCTCCCTGTGAGGAAAGAGTCTGAGAAAAGGACATTAGGAAGTTGCACACCATTGATAATAAATCACAGCATCTTATTTCTTTTCTTTGTAGGTGGGAGCTTCAGCCTCCTAGCCCCCCACCTCTCTCCTGGTTTATTACATATTGGGGGTGTAACCAAAGGGGCGGGGGAATTCCCCCATTTCAAAATAATAGCCCAAGGGTTGAAATTCAAATCTGTTGCCAGTGGTCGTTAGTGCTCATTGATTTGATGCAGTGCTCCGCAGCTTCGGTGAAGAGCACTCTGTGCTTCGACTGTTTCTATTACATTTTATCCACGTTTAAATCCAAATCATCCTCTCTACTTCTCACCTCACACCACTCTTCTTACCTTAGCAACGTTGCCAGCAACTCATTCTCGCTTTCTGGGCATTTACTTGGCATTCTACCATCATATGTCCTCCCGTTTCACACACTCAATCCACTATCCCTTGTGGATTTTTATTCTCCTTAACCCAACTCTTCCTAATTTATTCCCTGTCTTCCGCTTCCTGTATTATTATTTTGCTCCTCATTCCACGCGACTTCTTATCGTTCATCTTTGCCCGTAGAATTTTACCCAGTAATCGTCCATTTGTCTCGTTGTTTATTTCTTCTTCACTCTCACATTCCGATGTCTCCAGAATCACTCTTCCCTCATGGCTCCATGCATCATCATGTATGGCCACTACTCTCTCTCTCTCTCTCTCTCCCCAGCAGTCTTGCCCTGAATTTATTCCACTGCATTATCTTCCTCCTTGTTCTTCGCCTCCCATCTGGCCTGCGAGAATTCTCTTTACATTCGAAGGTTTTCCTGGTTTCGGGATGTACTTCATCGTTGGTACCTTAAATTGGTTAGGGTAGTAACTTGTATTCAGCCACCCTTACATATATTCTTCACTCCCTGGGTCACATTGCCTGGCGCTTTTATATAAAGTTAATTTGTGTGACCAGGCGCTTTCTTTCGAAATGATTTAAGTGATTTTTCCGTGGTATTGGTTGCCCCATTACCGCCATGGACGTTTTTGTGTTCCTCTACCTGATGTGCTGGGTGCGTTTCTTCCAGGTCTTCGTTTATTTGATCAACAATGCATTCTTCAAATCTTAGGATCTCTTCTATTGTTCCTCTTTTCCGACGATTCCTTGGCCGTCTCCTAATTTCATCTTCGGTTTAGGTGGGAAGCCAATTCTTCGCAATTCTTTGCTGAGGTTTGGCTGTCAACTCGCGTTATTGACTCGTCCCATTTATTTTTTTGTTCTTTTATAATTTTATCTGAATGCCTTTGCTTACACGCTTTTATTCTGTTTCTGGATGTCCCAAGGGTTCTCACCCTTTCTTGTTCCTTTTTAGTTCCCGGGAAACTAGTTTTCTATCTTCCGTCCAGCTGCAATCGTTATATACTAAGTTCTAGGTATCGCTTCTTCATCCGCCTTTCTTAGATGGTATGCTATTCGATCGAATTCGTCTAGTTTTTTTTTCTAGTTTCGTGGTGATGTATTGTTCCAACTGTGTTTATATCGTTGCCAATCTCTATTTTCATATGCTTTTCCGATCTCCGCTGGGATTTGAATCGGATTCTTATTAATGTGACTACAATTGATCACTACATGGGATCATAATAGGTTCCATGTAACAATTAAACGGATTATTATTATTATTCCCAGGTAGGCAGATGTCTCGTTTCGTGGCCGATCTTCCTATGTAGGAAAATCATGGACGACGCGTCTGTCCCGCAGTGTCTCTAAACGTCTCCCGGCCCCGCTGGTCGATCTGGTTCCCTACACCAAGCGCTAATATCCCCAAGGAAATGAGTGGGAGTTCTTCTTGGTAAAGTTGGGGTCGGGGAGAAATGGAATATAGAAACGTATGCGATGGGTGGACTGCATCTGAGTAGGGAGGGTGTATGTAGATGTGTTGTGGAAGAAGTGTGGAACTAGGTAATTATAGTGTTTTGACGATGATAAAACTAGATTTTAAAATTGGGCTCCTTCTTGTTTCGTGCTCCATAGGAAAAATGGATATACTAGAAGTAACCAACGAAGGCATCTCCTGGAAAGATCGAGGATCCCGCCCGAATACTAAAATACCCTAAAAAGAAATGCCCATACGTCAAAAGGGTATCGAGAAAGGAATTTCCAAGTGGTGATGCACCGATAGATCGATAATTATCTATTAATCGACGGACAAATAAAAATGTGCAAAAGCCGTAGCAGAGTTATTAAAAAGGACGAATTTAACAGATTCGTGAACCGGGAAGGAAAACTGAGAGAAAAGGAAAGACCCTTTGGGGGGCTGGGACTCGCCCGGCGTCCCTATCATAAACGTAGAGGAAAGACCCTTTTGGGGGCTGGGAAAAGACCGATTTTGACAAGATCCCCTAAAATTAAGAGACCAACCCAAGCTTTTTACATTACCCAAAGAAGGAAAAGAGATTCGCCCTCTCTCCATAATATAGAGATGCCCCTCCATAGATCACCCCCCCCCCCTCCCCATTAACTAAACTTTCTTGAGTCGACTGTTCGCCCAGCCACCTTTTACTTGGGGGGGGGGTCTTGCGCCCACTCTGATTTCCTAAGGGGTACCATCCATCCATGGTAGCTCGGCCATGGAGAGCAGCTTTCCTGTGTCACTGTTCAATTTCTCGTCTTTTGGTCTTTAAGTGCGAAACGGTTGTAGCGCATTCGTGTATTTATCTTTTCCTCTGTTTAATAATTGTGTGCACTTTAATCCTTTGATTCCTCCCTTCTATTTCCATTCTTCCGCCGTGTGAGTTGCCACCTTCAGTTCGATCTTCCTGCAAATCACCCTACTACTAGTGATTGCTGGGGTTACGCCTTTCTTACCGAGGCTCTCTCTTAAGAAACCCTCATTTCCTCGTCTTTCTCCTCATGGTCGTTTGGGATCTTTCCCCTTTTATTATCAGTTTGATCAGAGGGATTTAAGTGTCTGGGCCGCCTCTCCCCTCTCCGGGTTTGGGATTTATCCGATTCCGCGGAGTGCATACGATTTCCTCTTATTTTTCTTCCCTCTTTATTATGTTTGTTCTTTTTTTTTCTTCTAGCGGCAAGCTTTACCCTTCCGAAATTGCCTATTCCTACCAACAGTCGAGGTTGGCCTTATGTTCGATATCCCCCCTCCCCATTCCCCCTTAAATGGGTTCACTATACCCTAATACCAACGGTATCTCATACGTTGCTGGTGGTCGAGTTATGTTGTGGTAGGTGTTGAAATATGGCGGGAAATTACTATCTTAGAATACGTGAGAGAAGCAAATAAATAATCTCCCATTTCGTTCCAACGAACCTAGTTTTCTCCCCTCAGCCCAGGAAACGCCCCTCGTTCTTCTTTCTTGGTACCTCTTAAACAGAATCTTTTTGTTTAAAAATTGGTTGGCGAATAGCCTGCAAACCAGCCTCCAGCGGGGGAGGGGGCGTTTCCATGGTGATGTCCTGCTGGAGATCTTCCCTTCGGTTTTGACCTCTTTGGTCCTCTCTCCAGACCGCGCTCTGGCCTGTGGGTCGAGGTGGTCAGCACACATTTATGAACTGGTCGAATTTCTGGCACACCTAACCAACGAGGGCATCTTCCCCCTGACGCAATTGCTGCAGCCATGCCATATTGGCACCACTAAACGGGGGCACAAGTGCAGCAAATTCCCATTGAATTGCTTTTAATGCCTTTCAGGAGGACAAACCTCCTGAGCCACCCATCGCAGTAGGACGCCACATTTCGTATTTTGGCTGGTGCGAGTGGGGTTGGAGGTGGGGGGACCTTGAAACAACTTGAACGTGGCCCCCGTTAGTTTTTTTTCGAAAGAGGTTCCGCCAGTTCAGTCAAAATTGTGCTCGTTTGGAAGAGAGCTCCTCCTTGTGGCTTTTTCCGACGTCCCCAAATTTGTCCACGTGGTTCAAGGCTCCATGGCAGCCCTTTTGACTGACCACAAGGCTCTCAACTTGACATTTTCTTGTCCCAAGTCTTCTTACCCTCCCGGTGGTGGGAGAGCGAGATTTCATTACACAACCTGCAATGGTCACACGCCAAATATCTCATCCTAGCTGAGGCTCTGTCTTACAATACACCGACCACAACCATCCTCTCTTTCATGGTCACAATCTCACTCGCGTGGCACTGTTCGAGCGCCACAATCTAGTTTCGTGGCTGCCACTGAAATTTTTCAAACGGTCACCTGCCTGCTTAACCTGCCCTCAAAATCATTGTAGATTCCTTTATGAAGACCGAGGGTCCTCGTTCCTCAAACAGGATATACATATGTATATGACCTATTTCCTTGTTTGTCCCAGTCTGGTTTTAAAGGAACGCTCAAATGCGCAAATATGTCACAGCTTGTTCTTACTCGCGTTCCCTGTCAGCAGATGCGCACAAACAAATTAACCAAACCAGCATTTAGGCAATTTCCTCTTACTTAGTTCTGGCCTCATCTTTTTTTGTTTCAATTTATCTAACCGATGGCAGTACATATCCGAATTGATGGTTTGATTACATGATAGTAAATAATGCATTTGAAATCCCACTCGGTTGAAGCGAACGCCAAACCAAAGATTGGCTCGTGGACCACTTTTCTCGGGAGGTGGTCCTCGAGCCATTGCAGACCATTCGATCCCTACGAAGCTCTATGCAGACACTTCTTACCTAAGCTAACTTTAGTACTAAACTTGGTCTTCAAGGTTCGATTATCTGATCGAGGGCGAAGATAGGAAATATTACTCTTATAAAATACTAGGGTCTATCGGTCTCATTTAATCATAACTCGGTTCTTTATTCGTCTCGAATAATTCGTTCAAAAGAATTTGTTGCTTGTTGGGGGCAACTTACCCAGAAGGGTTCCATTGATGTAAGGGTACGAGAGCCAAATAGAGTACTTTTGTGTCTCAACCATTTGTTGGGGGCTGCCCGATAGAAAGAGCTGATGATGAGACGCTCGCTATAACGAGTGGTTGATTCTTCCTTTTTACTTCGGAGTCAAACTGCTCTACACTTTAGGCAGAAAGTGCGGAAGAAAGTGGTACTTTATTTCCCATGCAGGTCGGTTCATCGGCCACAGAGGACGGACGCCACAAAAGTACCTCAGGGGATCCCTGATACCTCGGAGGGAGGGGATGGCCACTTGGAGCCCCGTCCCCCCATAATCAACAAATCTCGGCCTCATTTCACCAAATAGTTTGAGTCTACCTGGGCTTTATTCCTTCTAGACTTTTCCACTTCATCTATTTTCGCTACTCTCGCTTGGCCCCGTGGACTGGGGGGTCACGCCCGCCTCTTGCCCCCGGTTGGATCAAAAAGAGAAATGGATTCCTGATCTCCTTGAGTATAGGGAGTGGATAAGTACATAATATTCTTCTATATTTCTCAATCAGCTTTATAATATTTTTTGTTTGGATCCGATTGGGATTTATTTTAATTAAGAAGGATATAGGGATGTGGTCCCCCATTCGGGGCGGAGCGAGAAGTGGTCATAATAAAATATCCTCCAATTCACCTCCCTAAACAATTTGATTATTGTGTGAGGGGGACGAAGCATGTGAGGGATAGATAGAATCAACACACACAATCGGGTAAATAGGCACGGAAGGAAGAAAGATGATGCGAAGAAATCTAAAGAAATACAAACGGCTAACTAAGGACAATAAGTTAACGAGGTAAATTGGCGAAGAAATCTAAAGAAATACAAACGGCTAACTAAGGACAATAAGTTAACGAGGTAAATTGTCGAACCCGATCGCCTACAAAGGCTTGAAGCCTCGAGAACAACAAACAAACAAAACAAGAACAAAGAGAAAGGTGACCCCCCCCCCCCCCAAAAAAAAAAAACAACAGCCAGCAAGCAAGAGGAAAACCATCGAAAAGGAAACCAATCCCCCCCTCCATCCCCGGGACAAAACTCTCCCCCACCTCCCTTTATTTCACCCTCTTTATCTTTCACTATCTTCCAGTATTTGGACGTCAACAAGGCCATAAACAAAGGCCGATGCGGGGGGTGGGTGCTTCTTCCCATCCTCTTTTTCGCACTACCCACATTCGGGGAAGGTGGGGGGAAGGAGAGGATGGGTGGTGGGTCTACGGCGGGGCGAGTAATGAGGCAAATATAAAAAGACTAAAATTATCAAGAAGCGGGAATTAAATATACAGGGAATATTGTATTACATAGATAAACGGGTCACAACAGACCTTGTGGTCCATACTAGGTGACCTGGGATAAAGATTATGGGGAAGATAGATATTACACCTTGCAAAACCGGTGAACCGTCCCCTGAAAGCTAGGGAGTTCATTATTGGCTAGAAAACGCTGTTAGTCGGGGATCAGATTAAATGTATTTATCTCTACGACGCTTGGAAGTATCTCCGGTGTTGCAGTCTATTACTTTACGAGGAAGCCCATTCCATAAGTTGACGATTCGGTTAAAAAAGAAATTCTTAGATTCGTGCGAGTTAAAATGATCACCTATAATTTTGCAACCGTTTCCTCTCGTGTAATTTGACTGGTCGATAGAGAAATATTTGTTGCAATCCATATTGTCTATGCCTTTGATAATTTTTAAGACCTGAATTAGATCCCCTCTTAATCTACGCGGAGTTAACGGAAATAGATTTAGTTCTCTTCGTATGTTTTGTTCCTTAAACTTGGTATCATTTTAGTAATCCTTCGTTGGACTCGTTCTAATTTCGCTATATCATTCTGGTAGTACGGGCACCAGGCTTGAGCGCAGTATTCCAAAATGGGATGCACCAAGGAATTATAGAGAGTAAGGATTGTATTTTGGGACTTTTACTCGAACGCTCTACCAATGAATCCAATTATTTTATTTGCTTTCTTAAGGACTTCTGTACATTGCTGACTGGGTTTTAGGTTGCTCGATACTATCACTTCCAGGTCTATCTCTCTGTCTACGTTTAAGAGATGAGTACTATTTAGTGAGTAATTTGCTTTACCGTTACGGTATCCGATATGGAGCACTTTACAGTTATCCGCGTTAAAAGGCGATTGCCAAGTTTACGCCCACCCAGTTCGACAATTTGTCGAGATTGTTTTGTATTTCATTAATCTGTGCGTTAGTGAGTACTGAATGAGCAATTTTGGTGTCGCCAGAACACTTCGATATTAGGCCTGAAAGGTCTTCGTCTAAGTCGTTAATGTATACTAGAAATAGAACTGGTCTCAGAACAAACCCCTGAGGTACCCCGCTACCCTAGCGATACGGCGCTGGATTTTTCAGGTCAAGGAAGGGGTTCCATCTCGGCGAAAACGGATAAAAAAACTTTCAACGGGGTTATAAACTGGCTGCCCATTGGCCGGATACACTGATACTTAGCATCAGGGAGATAAAAAGTGACGCGCCTCATAAATAAGTCAATCACGACACTGCTATCATTTCCCTCCCCGGCTTCCTAGCACATCATACCCAATCTCTCCTCTTCTCAAAAACCCTCCATATAATGAGCACAACTCCGATAACAACCTAAATTTCGAAAGCGAGGACGGATTTTAGTGATTTTCTACCTACCTCGGCGTTTGCAGAGAAATGAGCTGTGCTTTATGACGGGGAGGAAAGAAAGGATCATTAATATAATATATAAGTTCAAAGTAATTGGATTCCGCCTTTCATTTTTCCTGTGGGATTTTTTTCAATTATTGCTCTCCTCACGCGCTACTTTGTGAATTTCTCATATCCGTATTACGAATGTAGTAATCATTGATGGGATCCGCTAGGCGCCGACCAGCTTTCGTCCATTCATCTTGGGTCAGGGTAGAGAGGAGGGGGAAGGGGAGGAGAGGCATTCAACGCTGCTTTTTGGCTCCGAATAAGGTGGTGGGGCTCAATACGTCCGCCTTCTTCACGCCGTTTATCCTTCAATTCCCTCCATCTTCCTTTTTTATTATTTATATATTCCTTTTCGCTCCTGAAATGAAATTCTAACTGTAGCATGGATAAATAAGCTGCAGATGACATTTGGACGATGGTATGCCCTCCATTCTCAACGCTTACAGGTTGCCCTCCTTGCCTCAATGTATGGAAGATGATCTGCGGCTGTATCCTTCATATTTTCACTTCTTCCATCTTCGTCACTTTCTCTACAGATCTCGCCTTGCAAACCATTGTGGGAAATGCCCTCGTTGGTTTCTCGCTTTTTAATTCGAGCAAAAATTCGGATCGTTTGGGTTTGATCGACTCATGTTCTCCGATCTTTTTTTTTGGGGGGGGGATTTCACCATCAGTGATGCTTCTTACTCTGATTCCCCCAGAATGTATTTCTTGCTTTGGAGAAATTATTTGCGTTAAGTTAAGTTAGGATTTTGGAGGTTAGGTCAGGCTAGGTTGATTTAGGTTCGGTTAGGTTTGATTAAATTTTGTGAGGTGAGGTGAAGTTAGGTTAGGTTTGTTTTAGTAACAGGCCGCCCACGCCAATTCAAGGATTCCAGCTATCTTGAACTAAAGTTTGCAATCAACTCGATACATTATTCTAGGCGGTTTTGGAAACAAAGGAGTACACAAAATATATGGCGAAGCGTCATTTAAAGTCAATACTAAACATAAATCTATTGTTATCAAAGCACTCGTTGTAGAATATTTACCCAATCATATGCCAGGAATAAGGCGAAAAATAGGCTTGCAGTGTTGAACCTAAAACTGGCCGATCCATCCAATGACGAAACCATTAAGGATATTTCTATCCTAATAGGGGCTGATTCTTACTTTAAATTCATTAAAGGTGTAAAGGAGAAATGTGGAACCACTATTTCGAATTCACAGTTGGTACCATGCCCTCGGGGGTCTTCTTACCTTCTGCCCAAACTATTTCAACCAATCTAAAAACTAATGGCAACTGTAGATGAATTGTATGAGTTGGGAGGCGTAAATGCTATTATTTCCCCGAGGGATGATATAAATACTATATGGGAAATGGATTCCTTAGGTTTGATCCCTCAGCGGATGACATGCGAGGATCAAAGGGCGTATGCCGACTATATATCAACGGCGAATTCCTTCATGGAAGGTTCGCGGTGGGCCTACCATAAGACGGCTTTGTTCATGCCTTCCACACATCCTTAATTCATCATTTTCTTTACGGTTTCATTTAAAACATCCGCGGATGTTACCCTCGTTGGTCATCGCTTTACCTTAGGAAAAAAGTATCCTAAACAATGAAACAAAACATTTATTTATTGACGTATAAAGATTAAAATCACCTCACATTAGTACTCTTGACAACATACTATAGATCACTACTTTAAAATCACCTGATATATCAGTACTCTTTAGAAATAAATTACATTAGTACTCTTTAAAAACATCTTTTGTCTGGGGCCAAGTTTAAATGAAACGGTTGTAAAACCGGCAGCGCCGCAAAATGAAATCTTGAAGTCCCATTTGATAAAAATAGACAGACAAACAGACCTACAAAAGATGGTAGTTAGAGCAAAGGAGAGAAGAGCGAGTCTATTTTATTTCCAAATAGAACGACACGGTCATTGTTAGCATTATCTATCGAATCGATAGATTATAATTTGTTTAAGCCCTGTTTCTTTTCCCGCTCGCCCTAGGCTACCTTAGGCTTTTATGCCGCCGCGTCTGTAATCGGGTGGCGGTTCACAACCCCCCTTCCCCCTCTTGGAGGTGGCGAGCTTTTCCCTAACTTAACCTCACCGATTTCTCTCTTACTCCTTGACCCGTTGACCTTTTGGATCGGGGGTCATTGTACGATCGCTTATTGATTTCAGTGCCGGAGGTGGCCCCGACCCTATGTCGTCATTTCGTGCACAGAGGGGATTATGCCCCTCTGTCCTCACCATGTCCTGGTCAAGGATGATTAGATGGATGCTAGTCGGCGAATAGCCTGCTAAGTGAGGGAGTGCGGAGGGGGGAGGGTAATGGGGAGATGCCTAGAATCAATAAATCAGTTTGAGACTACCGGTGGCGTTGGGGCCAGTAGGGTTCGCTATTCATCCAGATTTTAGGTGTAGGGGAGTGATCGAGATGATATAGGCATGTATGGGGGAGGGGGCACGCCATCCATGTCGTGGGTATCAGTACCCCATCCATGAGGAGCGCTAGAAAGGAGATGGGTATGTGGGACGGGGAAGGAAATGACAGCGGTGTTGTGAGGCGTTTGAAACCACCTACCCCGTAAATCCGCACCGCTCGTTGGGACTCGCCCCCTTCTTGACGTCATAAATCCAGCGCCACATCACTCGGGTAGCGAGAACCAACGTCAACTGTAGGGGGGGCGGGGGGTGATCTCTATACTTCTATTTTTTTTTCTAAATAAATCCCCAAATTTGAGGGGTTTGTTCGCCCCTCCTCCCCTATTTCCTTTCTTTGCGCCGGTTCTCCCCCCCCCCCTCCTCTAAGAAGTTATGCTGCAGTAGTTAACATCTGTCGGAACAGTGGTGTGGATTTGTGCTTGTTTGTTTGTTTCTGCGGCCGAATGCAAGCAACCTCGTGTGCTGAAAGAAGACGGTGGCGTCAAGGATTTCCGGAGTGTAAGGGCCAGAAGTGCTGAATGTTGCACGCCGCCAAACATGATCGACGACCTGCTCAAATCTCACAACTTATATTTATGCCGAAGCCAATTGGAGTTCTCTGAGCCGCTAAAAGAAAGTCCATAGAGTATTGATGGTATCCTTTCATGGTACAAAATGTATTTCATTCTTAGAAATACGAATAAAGGTATTTCAGTAATTATCGGGGGGTCTATTTGCTTCTTGCATCTCTGTATTATCAAGAAAATAGATAAAGATATTTGAGGTTAAATAAAGAAGAAGAAATATAGATACGGGAGAGATTAAGCTTGAACAAGTGGTAAAAGCATTGGAACGAGTGAAGAATTATAAGACTCGGGGAGAGGATGGTTTATTTCCTGAAATGTTTAAAGTGGAAGAGGATGGATTGGTATATGTTATGAGAGAGTTATTCAATGAGATGACGGGGATGGTACCATCAGGGTGGAAGAAGGAAGTATTAGTTAAAGTTCCGAAAAAAGGAGATCTGTGTGGTAACTGGAGACGAATCACTTTGTCACCGATAGCTTTGAAAATTTTCAGTAGAATATTATTGAATAGGTTGGAGCCGATGGTTGATGGCATTCTAAGAGATGAAGAGGCTGGGTTTAGGAAGAGGCGTGGGTGCAATGACCAGATTGTTAGACATTTGATGCAGCAAATGAAATGGAAGTTCCTTTAAGCCTCTGCTTTGTTGATTTTGAAAAGGCATTCGAAGGAATTTCGAGAAATGGCATGGGTAAGATCATGCGGCATTATGGAATACCGGAAGAGTTTGATAGGGTCATTTTGAATATGCGCGAGAGCACAACTTGTAAAGTGATGGTTGACGGCTGTTTGGCTGATCCTTTTGAATCCTTTTGAAGTAAAGTCTGGGGTGCTACAGGGTGGCATTCTGTCACCTCTGATATTAGTTATTGATTACATCATGAAAAAGGTAAAAGCAGAAACTGATGCTGGTATAGACTGGGGAGAAAATGGGAAACTTGTGGACGTCGATTCCGCTGATGAAATAGTTCTTATTTGTAATGGGCCAGAAGAGATACAAAGAGGGCTGGACTGTTTAGTTTGGGGA
This sequence comes from Ceratothoa steindachneri, assembly GCA_963969495.1. Taxonomy (NCBI): domain Eukaryota; kingdom Metazoa; phylum Arthropoda; class Malacostraca; order Isopoda; family Cymothoidae; genus Ceratothoa; species Ceratothoa steindachneri. The sequence continues at coordinate 103,367 of CAXAKS010000006.1, read as the reverse complement.
GGACGAAAGGTTGGTTTGGTTATTAATGGCAAAAAAACTGAAATCATAAATATGAATATAGAAAATGCGCAGAATTGCTCGGTAGAAGGAATTGCTATAAAGCAAGTTGATAGGTTCAAATATTTAGGTACTTATTTAGTAAGGAATGGTTCTCTAAATTCGGAGTTTGAGTAAAGGCTAAGACGAGCCCGTCAGGCAATGGAAATGCCTAAGAATGTTTGGAATAATTTATGGACACGAATCTTGGTGCAGAACTGTGACTACAGATAGAAAACTATTGGCATTTGAAAATGAGGCTCTGCGACGACTATTGGGAGTTAAATGGTGGGTATAGTTCGGGATACACCAGGGTTGGTGGCCCCTGGTAGAAGAGGTAGAGGTAGTCCTAGGGAGACTCGGATAAGGCCTATGAGGCGGGTAGCAGGAGATGATTGTTGGGAAGATCTTGACGCATTAGCTCAAGATAGAGTGGGGTGGCGTGAGTTCATTGAGGCCCTATGCACCCCCGTGGGTGCCACAGGGAATGAATGGTAAAGAAGAAAAAGACAGTTTAGAAACATATAAGGGTCTGAATTTTAGGGGAGGGTGGTCAGTCTCCTAGCCCCTGCCCGCATGGCTCCGTTCCTGGATTAAATTAGATAAGTAATAAATAAATGCGTTAAACAAATAACATAAAATTTAATGGATCGCAGCGTTTGGTTTTTTAATTAATTACGAGTATCCCGCAACTGACCAGCTATGGTTCGGAGAGCCCCATTTAGTGAATAACCAGGTATGGTTCGGAGAGCCCCACTTGATTACAACCAATGTCATTTTTGAAGGTAAGGAAAATCATATTTTAGTTTATCATCCTGGGGCAAGGGGGGTTCAGCACGATATAGGCCTCCATCCGGTGATTATCCACAACTGACGTGGATTAACATTACACAACGGGCGGGTTGACGTCTAATGGAAAATAGTTTTAAATGAATGGACGTTTATAAAAGGAGGAAACTACTTGGCGCGTAAAATTCGCAAATCCGGGCTGGGCCTCCCTTTAATTCATTCCTGTTAATGTATCCTAGCACCCTATTTGCTTTATTTTTTGCCTCAATAAACTGCTTTGAAGACTTCAGTGACCTATCTACTACTACACCCAAGTCTTTCTCATCCTCAACTGAATTCAGCCAATGCCCATCCATTTCATAGCTAAATTCCCTATTATCCCTTCCCATGTTAATAACTTTGCATTTTTTAAAGTTAAAAGTCATCTGCCACTTCTGAGCCCAAGCTAATAACTTATTCAAGTCACTCTGAACTTTAAAGCTACCGTCCACTTCTTTGACTACAGCTGCCAATTTAGTATCCTCAGCAAAAAATGACACTTTGCTATTTGCAGCCTCATCAAGATCATTTATATAAACTATGAATAATAAAGGGCCTAGAACGGGTCCCTGAGGTACGCCACTGATAACGCCCCCCCACTGCCACCTCACCCCATTCAGCACAACTCTGTTTCCTGTCTTTCAGCCATCCAATTCAAAACTTTACCATGCATTTGTAATTTGTGAACTCGTCTCCGACGTGGAACCTTATCAAAAGCTTTGCTAAAATCTAAGTAAATTTGATTTTGACTTTGTGTGTAAGTGCGAGAGCACGTGAGGGGAGACGATAGGGTGTGGGGGGGGACAGAGAAAATAGACAAGTGGAGAAGAGAGAAAAAAAAGTGTGGAAGAGGTGCAAAGAGATGCCTAGGGTCTGGTGATCAGACTTATCACTTTTATTATTTTCTTGCTTGTGTGAGTTCATTTTTGTTGTTTTGGGTTTTTGGTAATAATTATAAGTTTATAAAATTATAAAATTATAACTATTATGGCGTTCAAGCCATTTGTCTCAGCAGCTTTAGTATTTTCATGGTTTGTGTTGTGCATTGCCTGTTTTGTACATGTTTTTAGTATATTTAAGTGCGTGCATTTGTATTGTTTTATTGTATGTGTATTTTAGTAGTATAATTGTTTCTTCTTTCTTCTTTCTTCTCTCTTCTTTTGTAGATTACTTCTTTCGAAGTTCTCTTCGTAATCGTTGGATTTTCATTTTCATTTTCTTGGTAAAGTTGTCATTATTGGTATCTTGTCATAGTAGGGTTTCGAGTAATTTCTTTATTCTTGTGATTGATGTTGTTTTCACAGGTATTCCTTTATCTCATTTCACGCATAGAACGGCACTTCATCTCCGCCAGCCACTCGGTTGGCGGAGCTGGGGAATCTGGGGGGACATTCAGCTCTTCTGTTCTGGTTAATCATCTGGGTGATTTCATCACTCAGTTCACGATTAACCAGATCCTGCATTTTCCGGGTCCGTTCTTCTATGACCTTGTTAATGGGAATTATCCCCGCCTCTCTGTGCAGGTCTTCTTGCCGTCTTCTTTCATGCCTGCGTGTACCCGTTATTAGGTACATGCATTTATTTTGCACTACTTGAAGACGCCTCTTTTGTGTTTTTGAGACACATGAGAGGGTGGAGGCGGGGTAAAGCAACGTAGATCTTACAAGGGCATTGTAGATCTTCTTCTTGTTGCTTTCACGTAGATTTCTGAAGCGGTATAGAGTTCTGACAGCGGACGAGGCTCGAGAAATTCTTTCTTCGACGTGCTTTTTGTACCCGGTAGAGGTGATTTTCATACCGAGTACATTGCATTCGTTGGTGTAGGGGTATCGCGTATCCCCCACACGCACGTCTGCCCTTGAGGTGCGTCCAATGGGGACCACCTTGAATTTCTCCTGGTTTGTTCTTATTTTCCACTGAGCCTCGTAGTTGTTCAGGTTCGCGATTTCCATCGCTGTCATGCGAGCTTGCCACGGCGCATGCCTCCATGGAGATACGATTATCTGGTTGAAATCATTGGCGTATTGAATATTGAGGGAATTGGGGTACACAGGGTCTGGGACGTCCGCGGTGTATATCGAGTAAAGGGTGGGGGACAGACACCCCCCCTGCGGGAGGCCCGCAGTGAGCGGAAACTTTGGTCCGTCCGTGCACCCTAGACTGACATACGCCGCTCTCTCCATGACATAGTCACAGAGAGTTCTTTCTAAGTTTTCACTTAGACCCAGCCTTAAGATCTTATACTGCATGCCCCGCTGCCACACCTTATCAAACGCCTTTGACACATCCCGACAAACGATATCCACATAACTCCTGTCCCGTTTGGCTTGGGAAAGCTTTTCCGTTATGACATTAATTGCCATTTCCGTACTTCGCTTCTTTCTAAACCCGAATTGGCAAGGGTTGTAGAGGGAGTTTTCTTCCAGGTGAGACACCAGTCTTCCATTGAGGATCTTCTCAAAGAGTTTCCCGCCAAATTCCAGGAGTGAAATTGGGCGGTAGCTCTCTCTCAACGTAGGGTCCTTTCCATGCTTGGGCAAAAAGATCATTTTTGCCGTTTTGTAAGCATCTGGAAAGTACCCTGTATTCAGACATGCGTTAAAAATTCGTCTCATTCCTTCGATGACGTTGGCTGGTGCCTTTTCGAAGTTAAGCTTCGTAAGCCCCGATTGGCCTGGGGCTTTCTGTCGGAATGAGCGGAGTGCGCCAAGGATCTCTTCTTCTGTGATCTCGGCGTCTCCGTCACGCAGTCTATCCACCTGGTGATGAGGATGCGTTCGATGTATTACCGTGTTAAGCTCGTCTACGATGTTATTTTCGAACTCTATATCGAAATCTTCGTTTTCATCTTCCGATATGCTGAAGATTTTTTCCCAATAACGCCGGAATATCTCTTCGATGATGTTATCTGCAGTCTCAATGGATCCATCTTCTTTTTGGATTTCCATTTTCTTCTTTTTTCCAGATGATCCTCTGAGACTTTTGACTTTCTTCCAAAAGTCCTTGGGGGATGCATCTTGATCGAGGTTCTCGATCGCATCGTCCCATTGTCTCTGTTGTTGTTCGAGGATCAACTGGTTGAGCTCTTCCTTGATCTCTCTACTTCGTTGTAGCGAGTCAAACGTTGCATTTGTTATGTTTAACTCGTACATAACTCTCAATTCTCTATAGAGTTCTTTCATATACCCAGTCCACCTGTATGAGGAGATGGTTTTAAACTGGGTTTTGGGGATGCAAGCCCTATCTGCAATAATGAGATGTTCGTTGAGGTCGTCGAGTGCCTCGTCTATCTCCTCGAGAATTGCCTCGTCCAGATCTGGTGGGCGATAGGCCTCGAGGAGACCAGCGTACCGTGCCCAGTCGGCTCTCCTGTAGTCTTTTCTGACTGGAGCTGGGACTTGTATAGGGTTCCTATTGATGGTGAGTAGGATCCCTATATGATCACTACATGGCACCTGGACTGGTTCCATGTAGTAATTGAACGGTAGCTGACGATTAGCCAGACAAATGTCTGGTTTTGTGGCACTTCTTCCTCGAGTATAGGTTGGGAAGTCCGGGCCTATTCTATGGACCATGTTCCGGTCCATCATAGTATCCAGGCACCTTCCATTGCCATTGAAGGTCCTGTACCCAGAATCCCGACATCTGGCATTAAGGTCCCCCATTAATATGGTGGGGGTCCTTCTGCCAAATAGGCCAGAGAGAGAATGGATTGGCAAATATTCTCGTCTCGGCGGCTGGTACCCGGTGGCGATGACCAGCTTTCCTATATCGAGTTCGACCTCTATTGCAAGATAGGATTCCTCCAAGTTTCTTATGGGTTTATACTTGATCCCTCTTTTGATGGCGATGGCGGCACCGTCGTACCGCTCTTGAGAGTAATTCGTGATTAACACGTCGTAGTTCCAGATCTTAATTTCAGAAGTACGAGTGTCAACCCCATGTTCAGAAATCAAGATGACATCTGCATCTATTTCCCTGAACACATTCCCGTAGAGAGTTCTTTTGTTTGTCCAGCCATTGGTGTTTATTTCCAGAATTCTTAGTGAGTTCCGCTCCATGGTAAGATGAGTTATCTGTGTTTCTTCTTTTTCTTACTCTTGGGGGCCTGTGGGGCGGGTCTGGGGTGCCCAGGCTTTACCTTCTTCGGGGGAGGGCTGGGAGTCTTGGACTGACTCTTTGTTGCCCTAGTGCGAGTGCATGGGCCCTCGTCACTATCCGAAGAAGTGGTATCATCTTCTTCATTCGCTTCATCTTCTGAATCATCCGACGGGGGAGATTCAATTATGTCTTTAAGTCCCGTGGCTTTTGCTTCGGTGCTATTGTTTCCGATGACACTATCCTTGAATGCCTTAGAGCATTCCGGGTCATCAGGAACAATGATAGAAGGGAGGTTGTTTGCCTTTAGCAGTGCGTTCAGTACCCGGTTGTAGCATCCGGGTTTGACCGCATTTGCCACATTTGCATGGGTAATGCAAATTAAGATCTTCGCACTAAGGTCACTTGTGAAGATCACGGGTGAGGGGGTTGCCAATGTTGAGGCCATCCCTTCACTTTTCTTTACGGTGCTCGCGTAGGTTTGAGTCTTTTTCTTTTTCTCTTCCTCTTCTTTTCTTTTAATTATCTCCTTTCTCCTTGGGCAGTTCAGGGCCATCGTTCGATGGGGCCCCTTACAGTTCATGCATTTCTTTTCGGTGGTTTTGCAGGCGTCATAGCGATGACCCTGCGTGGCACATTCACTGCACCAGGTTGTTCCTTTTTGGGGACAATTTGCGGTTGAGGGCATAACAAACGAAGCACATTTGAATATTGACATATTTTTCGTGCTCGATGTTCGATCCAGGGATCCTCATATTAAAAATGAGGAGTCCCTCGGTTGCCGCCTTGTGGGCCATTTCTGTCGTGTTAAAGGTGATTTTGAAAACGTGGGTGTGATCTCTGAATTTGATCACTTCCCTAATTTTCGCCCAACTGTGGTTCCTCTCGATTTCCATTTTTATGTCAGCGGGTGAGTTTTCGCCAACCCAGCTCTCTACTTTACGGCAAATGATGCTTCTATTTGCCGAGATTGCTGGTGGGGTTTTGGCCTCCAGGCCCATTTCCTTGAGGACTTCGGCCCCTTCGTCAGAAAGGAGCCGGTCGATGTCCTTGGTTTCACCGCACATGGCGATGAAACCGTTGGGAATGTCGATTAGTTTTATGAGAGCAATCCTTAAGTTTGCGAATAAGGATTCGCAAACAGTCTTTTTCTCGGGGGTCTTCTTTCCAGGTAAGGTCCGTAGGGGGACCCTCTTAGGGAGGGCCTCCATCGTCGCCGACGTCTTCTCTCTTCACTCTTCTTTCTTGATTTATTTTTTATGTGTGAAAATGATATGTGAAAATTTTGTATATGAAAAAAGTGATTTGTGAAAAAGGAGTAAAGTTAAGGGTTGGTTTTGAAACGACGCGAGAGAAAGTGCTCCCGTCCGGTTTCCTGTTGTTTCCTCGCTCGGATGGTGCCGGGATGAGGGGGGAGGATGGATGGGGGATGGTTCTCGAGTGGGGACCTCAGAGGGTTGAGCTTGGTGGACTTAATGCATAGCGGCCGAATCAACGACCGCTAAGTTTGTGCCACCCCCTCACGGGTACGTACGCCAAAACTGCATCCAACTACATAGAGACGGGTGTAACTCCCTCTATGATTCTGGCCGGGTCCCCCGGGCGATGAGGATTTCTCCTCCGTCCGGGACTCGCAGTTTTGCCCCAAATTCGAGAGAATTTCTGACTTGTGCTTCTCCTGTGGGATAGGCCTCAAACCAGTTTCCACGCAAGCCCTTAATTATGCCAGACCAAGTGGCCGACATAGTTAAGACGAAATTAATGAAGGGCAGTCATCCGAGCAGGTTCACACGCAGGTCGTTGGACGGGAGCAACGAGGGTATTTAGCCCATCATTTTTCCTCTACTTCGCAGCGAAAAAGATATATGAAATCTTTTGCAGTTCGACTGGGCTCCTAAAGACACCCAGGACAGAGTCGCGTTCTTAGATGGCGAAGGCTCAAAAGTCTCTTTCTTTATGCACGCGTGAATAACAACGCTCTTCAGGAGGTAGTAAGGCAGTGCTACAGTATACGAAAAATTCGCCCAGCTAAGTAAATTACATCAACATTCTCTCCTTTATCTAATTGTTTAGGAACATAAGCCATAAATTTGTTAAACACGAGGTACCTCTTATAAACCCATGCTGAGCTTCTTCCACGCGGGTTTATAAATTCTTAACCCCCTCCCCTTAAGAAAATCAGGGGGATTGGTATTTTTTAAAGGGGTTGTTTTTTTATTTATTATTTTTTTTAGGGTTTTTAATTTTTTTTATACATAAATAGATAAATATATTTGATCTTTCCTCCATCGTGGCATTCAAGCCTTTCAAGTTTCTTATCTGCTATATATATATATATATATATATATATATATATATATATATATATATATATATATATATATATATATATATTTATATATATATATATATATATATTTTATATATATATATATATATATATATATATATATATATATATATATATATATATATATTTTATATATATATATATATATATATATTTTATATATATATATATATATATATATATATATATATATATATATATATATATATATATATATATATATATTTATTTTATTTTATTTTATATATATATATTCTTTATTGTTATCTTAATAGCTCCTAAGCGGTTCCTCATTGCTTCTTGTAGTGGGGAAAACGGGGTCTGGAGGTATTAAGATGGGTCCGCCCCAAATGGGCGGAGCTAGCTACTGACTGGTAGTTCCAAATTGATTTGATCTCCATTGACTCTTAGTTATCTCCTGTGGTAAAAGTGGTTCTGTCGATACATTTTTAGCCGATCCTAAATTAATTAAAGTTCAAATTAATTGTGAAGAGTGCGGTCAAGCGTTAGCGATCCAAGATAATTTTGCTTTTAAAGGTGCTAAAACAAAACGTGATTCCGAGTCCCCCGAGAGCAATCGCCATTATTTAAAACCAAATGGGAATTAAAGAAAGATACCTCCTCGCCGCTATTTCCGAGCGATACCCAACACAATAAAGTAAGTGGAAAGCATTTTCCATTTTTTCCCATTTTATTTACATGAATACAAAAATAAGAACATATTTATGCACCGTCAACCTATTCAAGGTGGTTCAGGGGAGTACCAGCTTTGTTGCCTTCCTTTGCACTGACTCTACTGGTTGATAGCTAAGTATGGGAACCATGTTTGCATACAGTTGTGGTCTGAAATACAAGTTATACAGTTTAAGGATAAGCTTCCTTACTTTTATAAGTAACATTCCTCTTAATGAAACCCATCACTCTATTTTCTGCCTCAATACAATGCTTAGAGAACCTCAATGACCGATCTTCTACTCCTATGTTCTTCACATCCTCTACTCCATTCGGGCAATACCCATCCATTTCATCGCTAAATTATCCTTTATCTCCTTCTTATGTTAATATCTGTACAGTTGTTATGGTTGAAATTAATTCGCCTCTTTTGAGCCCAACCTTATTTAAGTCGTTCTGCACTTCAACTTCGCTTCAACTTCATTTACTACAGTTTTGTGTCATCAGCTAAAAAATGATACTGTTATTTCCAGCCTCCCGAAGATCATTTATATAGAACTAGAAATAATAATGGGCCTAGAACTGATCCCTGAGGTACGCCACTGATAACGTCCCTCCACTGTGACCTGACCCCACATATCCCACGCATTTTTGATTTGTGAACCAGTTTTTCGCTTAGAAACCACCCCAAGCTTGGTGGAGATGAGATTATTGCTGAAAGCAAGTATCTAAATATAAAAATGTTGGGCAGTGACGTGTGTTTGGGCATTTCGAGCATTGAAGAAAGAGTACCTAAAGAGAATTTGTTTTGGATTCTCACCTGGTTTACTCACCTGGTAGGGCTACCCAATGGCAGTGCATGGCGCTATCGACTAGGCAGCCCAGTATATTAAATTGGACACCCCAGTCAGATTTACTTTGGAATATACTATAAAAAGCACCTTATTGACTGGTATATTGTGTCCAGCAATGAGTTGTTCAGTTATAGTTTCCATGTGATCGCTAGTCCTTTTGACAATCAATGTTGATCATTCATTAGTACATAAATTAGGCTATTGGCTAGGGTGGGGGTGAGGGGCGGTGGTAGGACTGGGGATGAGTGTTTTAGGGGTTGAAGACTGTGTTGTGTAGATGTTGTGAGAGCTTGGTTTTGAAGATATTGAGAGATGTTGAGGTGACAACATCACTGGGGAGGGCATTCCATGTTTTTTATGACCGTGTCAGAAAAATCTCTTCCTTGCCTCAGTGGCCGCGTGAGGGACATATATTTTATAAGGATGGCCTCTTATTCCCTGATGAGGAGCCATAAGTCATGAGGTTGAATGGGGACAAGTTATTAAATATTTTAAAGCATTGGATTAGGTCGGTCCTCAAGAGCCGGCCTTTAATTGAAAAATGATTTAGGTTAGTCAGTCAGTCTGGGTAGGGTAAGTTTGGGAGGTTGGATGTTTGCTTGGTTCATCGTCTTTGTACAGATTCAAGCAAGTGAAGATCTCCGATGAAACCTGTATTCCAGATGACTCAGGCATAGTCTATTACTAGTCTGATAGCGGAGATGAATAGTGTATTCATAAACGTAGGTGTGCGGCAGACTGTGGACTTGAGAAGGTTTGAAGCCACTCCACCCTCTTTGTTAGCAGTTTCTCTGATGTGAGAATAAAACGTTAGTTTGGAGTCCACCTTGTGGCAATCAACCACGCTAAGCAAGTCGTCCCCGTCAATTTGGTAGGTGACATGGATCGGAGGGTTAATTTAGGGGGTCAATCCGAGAACCTTTCTTGAATATTGGTGTGGCATTGGAATGTTTCCATGCACTGGGGACAGGGCCGGAAGTTAGGGATTTTTGAAAGATCAGGTAGAATGGATAGTCGGCTAATGATGAGGAGCAATTCTTCCGAAACAAGGGATGTAAATTATCGGGGCCCATGGCGCAGTCAGTGGTTAGATGTGTCTTGACATCGTCAATGGTGAGGTCTGTATCAGAAATTTGATGTGGAGTTTGTTGGTGGGGCATAGGGTCCATTGGGTCTTCACTGGTGAAAACTGTGGCGAATGCTTCGACAAATTTAGTTGTCATTAGGTAAGAATCATCACAGGGCTCGTTAACAGGGGTGGGGGGGCAGAAGGGCGTGTAGTTTTATTGTTCCTGATATGAGTGGAAGAGTTTGGGTTTAGCTCTGCGTTGGTTAATTAGGTGGTGTTCATATTCTGACTGTTGGTGGATAACAGCTTGCCAGAGAGCAGCATTCCCTGCGTGAAATTAAGAAGGTTTTGAAGGGTTAAATGGGATCCGGGCCCGTAAACCCTTCCGCTATTGAGTTATTCGGGAGATGCATTAATACGACGGTACACTTTGCCAGGTTCCTTAAGGTTAAGTTAGTTAGGTACTAGTATACAATACATTTTAGTGGTACATTTGTCCATCAACCAAAGACTATTAAAAATACTTTTATACATTTGCACAAAAAATATGGTCAAATTTAAATAAAACATCAAATATATTTTTTACTTTCAAAATCGAGTTGAGATCTTTATCAAATAATTAGCCATACTTTCTATCAACTTGACTCCTCCACCTCTGCCACTGTTTGATTTGTTTGAGAATCCTCTTCTCAACGAGTTCTCTTTTATTAGCAGCACAGCCCATAGAATTAGCAAAGAATGGGCCACGGCCCTTGTCATAACTCAATATTGAATGGATCGTATTTAAAAATGATATTGATCCACAGAGATCTCTTCTTCTTTATTCAATATGTGACTTAATTCTATATAAATATCTTGTCTCATATTTCTACTATACATGTTTAAATCAGCTGCTGAGATTATTATTCCTTTCAACTTGTACAGATTCAATTTTAATTTAGTTGGACATGTAAACTAATGTATTATTGTGTTCACATTCTCTTTTACACTTTAATCATAATTGGGTATTTAAGCTATTCCTTTATTTCTTTAATTTTTTTCACTCATTTTCCATAGTTTATATAATTCATTTTTTTGGCTTCTTGGTCATACTCCTCAAATAGAAATGTACCCACTATTTTATCATTATCGTTTTCTTCATTTTTTAATAATTCTTCTTGCATAATCCAACTCTGGGCAATAGATAATAGTGTAAAAGGTCCTCCAGTTCGTGGTTGCATAATGGACAATTAGTTTTCTGATTATTAAATCTGTTTCTGTCCATTAATAACAAAGTATTTATTCTTGCTTTAAACAGTAATATATTTTTCTTCTTTTATATCTTTCTTATACTTTCTATATATACATAGGCTACTTTTTCTTCTATTTCTTTTATCCATTGTTCCTTATCCCATCCTCTTAATTTTATTTTTAGCTCATTTTTATTCATTTTGAATTCTGATCTATTTTTAATTCTTTCAAATAATTAGTCGTCCATTTTGACCACTTATTCTTCTTGTTTTTATATATGTCTTTTAGTAAATCATTGTCTCTTTCATATATACTCTTTACATAATTCATTTTGCCATTCCTTATTCTTTCTTCCATCATGGAAGCTCCTCCTCTCTCTGATCTTAATTTGGGGTGCTCCTTAATTAGCTGCTCCTAATATGTTTCTATCTACTGCATTTGCATATCTTTGTAGCTTATTTCTATCTGTTTCAGTTAGATCTATAATATTTGTACCATACAATACTGGTGGTAATGCTATATTTTTCCAAAATGTTTCCCTATCATTACCTTGTTACAGCTTTTTGCTTTAATTCAATAAGTTAAGTTTTTGAGCTATTTTTAGCATCTCCTTCTTTTGGCTTTTGAAGCCGTTCTTTTTATTGTCTATTTGATCTTGTTTACTGCTTTGATTCCTCCTCCCAGTTCATCCGGAGCTTCACTTTCATTACAATTTTACTCTGGGATGCATTATTGACACCATACAAGTCGATGTCCCCATCCTATCTCTTGCAGCCTCGGTTCATAACTTGTTTTCATCTTTGCAATTCGCTTTTCATACTTAATCCACCCCATTTCTCCTCTTAACGCTTTCACTGCTACGTAGAAATTGGCTCCTAGTGCTATTGTTACCACTTTATTTTTGAGTTTTTCAGCTTGGACTTTTATACCAGGTTTCGCACACTAGCCACCATTCCTAGCCTACACATCTAATTCTGTCTTATACTTTTCAAAACATCTTTTCGCTTTCAAACTTGGGTATTTATACTCCTTCACCACTTTTAGGATGCCATTATCCATCCTTCCTCGTTTCTACCTTCCCCATTACCATTAATTTGCATTTTACAAAAATGAAAAAGCTAGAAGACATGATAGATCCGTGTCTGACCCCTCTATCCTCCCTCATCCATCCAATTCCTTTCACTTTGTTATTCTTCCATAGCCTTAAATATGTCTGGGTCTATCTCCTATTCTCTAAATTTCCCAAACAATTTATCTCTATCCTCTCGATCAAAGGCTTTCTATAGAAAGCCCACTTATAGCACTCCACCTTGTTTACTCACTCTTTCTTACACTTTGGTGGATCTACAGGGTGTACATAATACCTCTAAATCCATTTCGTTCAGCCCCAAGTATATTCTCCTCTTATCCCCATTCCTTCAACCTCATTCTGCTGCTGAACATCTTCCCGACCACACTCATTGTATCTACTGGCCTGTAATTACCCATCTGCTTCTTGTCTTTTCCCCCACCTTTAAAAATCATGTTGATCCTGCTTCACTGCCATGTCTCGGCTACACATCACCATGTTATTAAATAAGATTGCCAGTAACTTCCACATCCTTTCCCCCATACTTCAAAAATACTCAAATTATCCCTTCCTCATTCATTGCCTTGTGCATTTTCATTTTTGTCATCCCATATTCTATCTTCCTTAATCACTCTCATCCATCGGTCTTCTGCTTCCTGTATTAAATTAATTAACTCATCATTCCCACCTATTTCTTCTTGTTCAGTCCTTGCCTGTATAAGTTTACCCCATTATTCGTTCATTTGTCCCCTTATTATCATTTCCTCTTCCGTCTCCATTTCTGATGCCTCCAGAAATACTGTTCTCCTTCATGACTCCATCATACAGGGCCTACCTCATTAAAGCCTGTTTTTTTTTGTAGGGGGCTATGTGCACCTATTAATGCTCGTTTAATTTTGAATTTTTAATTGTAGTTTTATGAGTTAGATGATGCTTTCGATTGTTTTTACTTTCTCCCTTTTTATCTAGAGAACTTAAACTAAGTTTGGTCTACTGGTTTGTTCTCGCATTCAACGGCATGATTTTTCCTGCCTTAATTAACCTTTGCCCTTCCGCCCACCTGTAAAAGTCGGCCTACTCTAATTCCATACGCCTGTATAAGCCCAAGCCCCCCACTCTGCCCCATCCCCCAACGGCTAACATGCGGGTGAAGGCATTCACACGTGTACGCGTTGGTGTGTCCTGTGGTAAGATTATTTGACTCTCCTCAAGCAATGCTGGTCGAAGGAAGCAACAGCCGCCTTTTAAGTGAAGTCATACGGTGGGGGTAACGTGTTATTATTATCCCAAACGCAATTCGATATCGGTTTACAAGTATTCGTTCGACCCGAAGTCGATGCGTTCACAAGTTTGAGAAGTTTCGCTTAGAAGCCAACCCAAGGTTGGTGGAAATGAGATTGTCCAAATAGATGAACGCGTGGTGGGGAAAATTGAAATAGGGGTATTTACGTGCGTTCGGGGTATTGAAAGGGTAGCGAAAAAGAATTTGTTTTGCCTGAACTTGACCGTTCGCGAGATATGTACAGGGTGGTCTAAAAGTCTTGTCACCGCTACCGAAAATGAAGCAAGAACAATATAATAATAACAAACGCATCTACTGGTTTCACTTTCAATAAAACCAAATATAATAATATGAAACACGTGAAAAATATAAAATTAAAAAGAGGGTCGTCAAGACTTTAGGACGATGCTGTAGATTAATACTTATAATACGACTGTGGCATTAGGTAGGCCTCGTCTTGATTATGAGGTGCAATTTTGCTCACCCAATTATAGGATGGATGTTGTTGTGCAAAAAAGGGTGACTAAGATGATTCATGGGTTCAGGCTTGGGAGACTAAATCTTCATAAGTTAAAAAGAAGAGAGTAATTGATTGAAGTGGTTAAAAGATTATAATAAGGGAGATAAACAAAACTAAGACGAGAGATAAAATAGGCCCACGTAAAACTACTGATGGAGTGATAGTGATGCAATGGTTAGGATGTTTAAATAAGTATTTTCTTTTAGTGTTTCCACTTGAGAATAGTGTAATTGTATGTTGTGGAGAAGACCAAATATTGATGGTTCGAAGGGACTCGATTGAAGTGGGTATAATAGGGCAGACATGGGTAAGGAACCTATTTAGGGAAGAGGATAGGACACGTGACAATGGGTTTAAGTTCAGGAAGAGATTGGTAGAAAGTGGTAGATGAATGGAAGAGGCTCACTAGTCATGCGATAGATTGGTCCCCCGGGGGGAGGGGATAGAGCTGCCTCGTATTCGGTATTGACTTTCTCTTTGCACACCGTTTTTCTTATTTTTTTCCCTCTATTCTTTCTTCTTTTCTGTCGCTCTTTACTCTATTCCTTTTCTTTCGCTCTTTACTCTATTCCTTCTTCTTTTCTTTCGCTCTTTACTCTATTCCTTCTTCTTTTCTTTCGCTCTTTATTTTATGTATTGCTTCATAATGATCTGACTAAAGTTCAGAAATAGCTTTTCATTTGAAGTGTTTTTTATATATATTTTTTGTGGACATTTTCCCATCGATCTTTTCTCAATTAAGATATCTTTATTTTTCATCCATCTTGCAACTAACCACCTCCCATGTTGCTTAACTTTACTAAAATCGTATCGATATCGTGGGGGTGGGGGGCAAGTTTTCCTGCCTCGAAACTGAATCACCATCTTCCTTCAGATCGTGAAAGATATCTCCATTCACGATGATGAAATTTACATAAAAATTAAAATGACATTCCCGAAAAAGTCGAGCAAAGTCGCCCCAACCCAACCGCGAATAAATAACCCAAACGAATAATACCTTAACCGAATTACCACCAAATACCTGAACTGAATCTTCAAAAAATTAATACCATAACACTGAAATCGGACTAGAAATTACCACCGAATCGGATATTTTAAAGTTAAATTTGGCGAGACGGACGTCGACAATTATTAATTGATGCTACTAAGATTAGTTCAGTAGTTATTAACTAGCTATGGTTCGCAGAGCCCCACTCGATTCCAACCAGAAATGGGTCATTTTTAAAGGAAAGGAATACCCATTTTTTGACAGTATGGGGCAAGTGGGGTTCAACGCGGGGTTTGCCGGCATAATTACCGATATTCGCCTTCAGTATTGCTCCCAAAAGCTCTTTGTAAAGAGTTCGTTTTGTATTGCAGCCCTTTGTTTATTGGTGACCTTTTCCTCTCTCTTTGAACCCGAGCGATGCTTGCTTGAATCCTTCAGGATTTTGGGCCGCCATCTTTACAGCTGAGAGGCCATTTGAGGTCGTGGAACACCCTGTTGTTGTAGCGCCTGGGCGAACGCAGCGTTTGCTACGTTCGCGTGAATGACGCACGTGACTATATTCGTATTTAGATGGCTCATGATCCTTGTGGGGATGCTTTCATTGGTTGCCTCTCTTCTTGCAGTACTCCGTGGCCTGCCTTCCTTTTTCCTAGCCCATCTCTTTTCTTCTGAGGCAGTCGTCATAAACTTAATGAGGAGGGACGGTTCAATTTTACAATATTATTCTATTTGTTTCGTCCCTCCTCGCCCACTCCTCCACACTCGGTCTTTCCTTCTTAGGGAGCAATTTTTCTCGCTCCCAACCGAGTTTGAAATTAAAGAATCCATTTAAATCCGACCAAATTATTATTTATTGTATATTATGGGTGATTTGGATTTTGACGATCCTTAATGATGATCCTTTTTGTTTTTGACGTCTTCTTGTGGATGGTTCAAATCATATATTGTAGATGTATGATCCGACACAGTCCTATGGATGCATTTTGTGTGCGAGTTTTGACAAATGCGGATGGCGTTACGAGGCCCTTGTGGCTTTTGTCATCCGTGAAATTATGTATGTTATGTCAGAGAGAGAGAGAGAGAGAGAGGCTGACCGAGGAAGAAGTTGTAAACTTTTATTGAGGTGCAGCAATTAAACCTTGTGAGTTCGGGGGGTCCAAACTTACCCTCACCAGTCCACCCCCGACCACCAAGGAATAAGTTAAAAACAAACCATAAAATCATGTAACTTTCCTCCGTTTAGTGTCGCTTATCCAGGTTGATTCAAAGAGGCCTTTTTGTGTGGGTATGGATGTCGAAGCCCCGCTTTTCGAAATCGTCACCTTAGGGTTCGAATTCCCTTACGTTGTCACACGTTGTTACGCGCTCCATTGTTGTTCTGCAATGCCCCGCCCCAAATGGGCGGAGCTACAATTGAAGTCCTAAAATTTCTTAATCGGCGGCTATGAATTCAAAATTCACAGTTGAAAAATTAGTGGCAAACAGGGAGGGAGGGAAGGGGGGGTGCGTTGCAATTGTAAATATAACAGGACACGTAAAAACCAAAATATTTAAGTATGATATAACCAAAAAATTGATTGACACGTATTGTGTCTAGCTCAACCCTCCTCTGGTGGTGTCAGTTTCCTCAATCAACCTTGAACCTCACCCCCCCCCCTCCCGCCGTTCACTTGGTTGTTTGGACAAGTTCTTTCGTCGATCCTTTCATTAAGTTCACATGAATTTTAAATTCGAAATCATCACTTTCTTCATTTCTGATTATGAAGATTTGTTCTGAGAATTCTTTCAATTTCTTCCTCACGTTTTTATTGAATTTTTGTCCTTTATTTAATTGTGCGGCATTCCTTTCATTCTTCTGATCTTCGCTTATAATTCTTAAGCTCGTGCTTCCCTATCTACTACTTCGATGGCTTCGTTCCTTGATGGTATTAAAATGGTTCATAAACCTCATGAGGGGGAACGTCCATGCCCCAATTAGCCATTCCTGACCCATATGTCCCCCCATCCCCACACCAACTTAGGATTTTAGGGGGTAGAGGGACACATTTTGGAGGCTTTTCCCTCCCCTACTCTGGTGGGTTGGGGGGATTATATATTAGCCGGCCTTCGCCCCATGGGGTGGTTTCTGTATTGACACTCTCGCAAGCGATCTTCTTTCGAAATATTTTTTCTCTTGTCAATTAACGCTAAATTAATCTTGTCTCCTTCTTTATTTGGTTTGTGTTTAATCTTGATTCATAAATGTGTGAGAGGAAACTTTGTTTCCCTCGCACGACTGCTTCAGTCGTGTTCGGATTTCGCTACGCGGTAAATTGCCTGCCTCGATTCGGAAAATGTTAGTGTTTTTCGCAAGTGTTGAGGCTGCAAGTGTGTGAACACAGAACGCGGTATCTGGCTCAGCTAGTGTGCGCGGGAGTGTTTTCCACCTTAACTAGCCTCGATGAAGGCTGTTGAAGGGAAGAGAAATAATAGGAAGAAAAGGACAAGAGCTTCAGACTTCTCCACGCGGCCCTACCGAAGGTAACGTAGTGATAAAGCAGGTGTTTTTTTTTACATTTTTGTCTTTATTTCTCACTCACTCCCTTTAAATACTTCCCACGTACATACTCACTCCCCCGTTAGGAGCACATCGATTGGATAGATTTATGAAAGAGGCTGATAGGTAGTCTCCTCTTTAACCTGCTCGAGCTATATACAATTCGCATTTCCACTTTCCTCAACTTCACCATTTATGAACCTTTCCTCACCACTTTCTGGTGGAGATCCTAAGGTTGGGTTTTAATAATGAGAAGTAGAATGTTTGTATGGCGCTGTTCGAGGCCATTGGCCTTTTCAGAGCGCCTACCATCGACTATCGGGAAGGGAGAAAGAAGAGGTTTGGCTCATCTTCAGGGTAAGGGTTCGAGCCCCAAACGAAGCTTTAGGAGAATGGGGTCGGAGGTCGTTTACTAAAATCCACAACCCGCATGGCGGCATATGTGGGATTGTGCCTCACCAACCCCAACATTGCGAGTTTCCCTCCCTGGCCCCATTCAGGGGATGTCTTTTACACATTTCCATCCCTCTGTTACCTTCTCTTTATTCTTCTATGCTCTTATTTTCTCTTCTTTTTCTTGTGGGCACCCGAAACGTACCCCCCCCCCCCCCACCCGCCCACGAGGGCGTATCAAGGAGAAATCTGTAAAGAAAAAGGCGAAGATGAAGTGAAAATTTGCGGAAGATGTATAGCCACAGATCCCCCAGAGTGCGTTGGGGCAGGAAAGGCACAATCCTCTAGATTTCAACCTAACGTAGTCGCCCATTATACCCTAGATCCCCCTTGCTGGGGCGTGATAGTAAAGAGGGGGAATGCAAACGTATTGCAAACACTAAGAGGAAATGGTTGTTTCCACCCCCCTCAAACTTACTAGGGATGAATGCACAAAAATTGATTGGCGACTAGCCTGCGAAAGCAGCCTCTGTCCGGGCGTTTCCTTGGAGGATGTCCCCGGGGGAGATCTTAACACCGCCTTTCTCTGCAGCTCTTCTAGGCGTCTTATTTATCGACGGCGTGTACACATAATTTAGCTCACGCATTTGTTTTGCACGACCGGTAGTCACTTCCTTCGTATCCTCGAGGCACAAAAGGGCGTAAGAACAGCATCGATCTTAGAAGTGCATTGTTGACCATCTTCTCAAAGGTTTCTGAACATGTACATATAGAGTTCCGACTGTGGTCGCGACTTTCGAAATTCGATCAGAGAAGTGGTTTCTGTGGTTTCTCCTTCTAATGGGCACTACCTTGATTTTCTCTTGGTGAGTTCTTATTTTCCATTTGACCTCTTTTAATCTTTCGATTTCTGCCGCCGTCATGCGAGCTTGCATAGGCCGGTTACGCCAAGGGCACTGTTTTATCTGGCTGAAATCATCCGCGAATTGAATGTTGAGGCAAGTGGGGTTACCAGGGGCTCGTACATCTACGGTGTATATTGAGTAAAGATTGGGGGAGTCCTGCATTAATCGAGAACTTTTGTCTGTCCATGCTCCCCAAACTGATATACGCTGTTCTGTCCGTGACATAATCATGGAGTTCTTTCTATGGTTTAACTTCGTCCGAGCAGCAGTATTTTGTATTCCATTCCCGTTGGTCACATCTTATAAAATGCTTTTGATACATCCCGACCGAGTTTGTCCACGTAACTTTCCTCTCTTTTGGCCTCGGGAAAACTTGTCGTGATGTAATTTCTCACCATCTCCGCACTTCGCTTTTTCCGGAAGTCAAATTGATAAGGATTGTACAGGGAGTTCTCCTTCTGGTGAGGCACTAGTTTTCTATTGAGGATCTTCTCAAAGAGAGTCGTTAAAGATTCATCCCATTCCTTCGATGACATTCGCTGGTGCTTTTTCAAAGTTTAACTTTGTCAGCGCCGATTCTCCTGGGGCTCTCTGGTTGAATCAGTGAAGCGCGCCGAGTAGTTCCTCCTCAGCTCTATCGGCGCCTCTGTCGTACCGTCTTATGGATTTGTGTTCAGCTGCTCTATGGATTTAGTTTCTAAATCCTATATCGTAATCTTACTCCTTCAATTATACTGAATATATTTTCCCAATAACTTAGGAACATTGTTTCTATATTTACTCCTTTGGTTTCGATGTTTCCGTTTTTGTTTCGTATTTTCATTTTCTCGATCCTATGAGACTGCTGATCATTTTGCCGAATCTCTTTGGGAGATGCATCATGATCCAGGCTTTCGATCACATCGTCTCCACCGTTGTTTGAGGATCAAGTGGTTGAGCTCTTCTCTGATGGATCTTTACGCTGTATCGAGTCAATTGATGCGTTTCTGGTGTTTATCTCCTATAATAATTTCAGTTCACGCTATATATCCTTCATGTATTCGGTCCATCTATATGTTGAGGTGGATCTATACGCAGATTTAGAGATATTTCTATATCTGCGTTGATTAGGTAGTTATCAAGTTCGTTGATTGCCTCATCAATCTCCGAGAATTGCCTCATTCTAAGTGTGAGGTTGATAGTTCTCGATCAGGAGCGCGTACCGTGCCCCCCGCCCGTCTGCCTTTTTGTATTTTTTTCTTCGGTTGAGTCTTTCCCAACCCAACTCCCAAGTTTGCGTCAGATAAAACTGAGGGTTGTTACCACTTGTGGGGGAAAAGGGGTGCTTCAAAGGCGGTGGGCTTTAGTAGACTAGCTCGCCCTTCGAACAGGAAGAGCTTCTCCACCTCTCTTGAATCTTTCCCTGTAAACAACGTGTAATTGTGTTTTGGGTGTGAGATGTATAAGTGTGGGTTAAAAGTTGTTCGGGTTGAGAGCTCCCGCCCATTACCTAATTGAGTACTGAGGGGATGGAGGGTGATGATAAATGGATCACTCGTTGTCGAAAAATCGTCCTTCTGTGGGAAGACAGCGTCGAGTTATAAACTTTTATTGGGGCCCAAATAAACCTTGGCCCTTAATTCCTCCCTCCCTCCCTCCCCCCTCCCGGAGTCTTCCATCTGTCGTTTCGAAATAGTTCACGGTAAGACCCTCGACCCTCCCTCATAAACTTAGAATATCCCATAAATTATTAGATGTGCTTCTTACCGACTCAGGGCTCCCATGGAGTTTCCCCATTGTAAAAGCCTTAATTATATTACTTTACAACCCCCCCTCCTACTTGGCTTTGGAGTAGGGTTATTCTGTCCTTACGTAACCTGCAGAAAAATAAAAAGAACGCCGCGGTTGAACTGGTGAAGAATGCAGCCAAAGGCCCAATTTAAGAAAGAGCGAGGAATTCGTTCTTAAGAATAACACTTTCCTTTCTAATTTACTCAGTGTGTAATGGATTGAGGGCGAGAGAGAGAGAGATGTGAATGTGCAGGGTGGTCGGAAGTCTTGTTGCACCTACCAAAAAGAAATGATAATAATATAATCACATATGCGTACACACACGTTTTTGGTCTACACATTCGCGCTGTGTCAATCAGCGATGGGGCAACCCATCGTGAACAGAGGCGGATGGGAGGGGCTCTCTGTGCTCTTTCAGCGGGTTTTTTTTTGCGTGGCACCAAGGGTCAAATTCCGGACTGACAACCGGGATATTGACTGATCCAAGATCTTTGAAATATGTCACAACCTTAGTTACCCGCATAAATTTCTTGCTTAAACTCTACAAAAGGAAACTTCTATGGAACTGAAACCCATTTAATTATTGGAATTCTGATTTTACCTCTCTGATGTCTGTTGCGTTCTCCCCCGTCTCCTGAAATGCTTGAATATTTGGGTCGTATTTAAATATGAGACAACCCTTTTTATTTTTCTTCTATACCCTGGGTGTGAAAGAGAAGAGTTTATGGGAGCTAAATTCTGTGGGTGCGAGCGATAGCATGTGTGGAGGGGGTAGAGATGGGAGAGTATGCTCACCTGCAGGTCAAAACCTCCCATCAAGGAAGGAGACCTTGACGTTGGTTCGTCCGTTGACTTTGTGCGCATGTGTGTGTGTGAGAGAGAGAGAATGTATGCCCGAGACAGCGTGTGTATATGAGTGTTTGTGTGATCCTAAATTGAAGAAGAAAATCTCCATGTCTTAAATACATTAGCTCCGAATTAAAAAAAAAATAACTCTGATCTGTCTGAATTCACGTCCAAGCTTTTTTATTCTGTCGAAAGGAGATTTCAAAGTTAATCTCGTGGGAGAATGGAGAAGCCAAACTCTCCTTTCTGTTTAGAAAATGTCAATATTTTGTCTTTGTGCAGCCGAAGGATGGAGGGTAATTCTCCGAAACTAGACCATTACATACTTGCGAGTCATTCTCTTTTGAAGTTTTTATTTCTCATACTCTTCTTCTGTCACACAGTGAAATTGGTTTTGGAGTATTGTGTAATTCCCAAATTTACAGGTAAGTGTGGTGATTTTAGAGACGATCGATCTCCTGGCACATTTCCGAATTCAACTAGGGAAAAAGGGCATTTATAGCAAAATAAAAAATGGTAATTAGCTAATTCAGGATATTAAAATGTTAATTAGAGATTTGGAAATTAATTAAGTGATGCAATGGCCAAGATGTTAAAGATATATTTTCCTTCAGTATTTACACTTAGGAATATTCTACTTGTACCTTATGGAGACTAACCTTCATACATTAGAAAGGAGAAGAATTCGAGGGGACTTGATTGAGGTAAAAAGTTAAAATGGAGACAGAGAAAGGTTCTTATTTTTCGTGAACAGGATAGGACAAAGAACAATGGGTTTAAGTTGGACAAGAATAGGAAAGAGGGTGGTAGAAATTGGTTTACAAATCTAGTGGTAGATGAATAGAATAGGCTCACTAGTCAGTGATAGAAGTTTCTTCCCTGTGTAGTTTTAAGAATTGATTGGATAAATTTATAGATGAGGATGCTGGGTGAAAGGAAAGAGATCTGCCTCGTATAGGCTATTGATAGTCCTTTTGCAGACTATTCCTTTTAACTTCTTTATTCTTTAACTGCATTACTCTATTCTTTGATTAGCAATGGAATAAAGTTAAAAAGAACTAGGGAATAGCTTTACATTTGGCTTGTGAGTTTTGTTTTTAGCAACATGGCGGAGTATTCGATCTACCCTGTTGCCTCGCGCTGTTTCCGTAGCGATTTTCTCTGTTATGATCGTAAGCGCGGTGTCCGTTCCTCGCGTGCTCCTGATGCCGTGCTGTTATGAGTTGGAGAGGTTGTTCTGGTTAATCTTTTATTTATGGGCTTTTCAAAGAGTTTGCCTAGAAACTCCAATAGCGAGATCGGGCGGTGGTAGCCTTCGACTTGATGTTTCGGTTTGCCCGGTTTCGGCACGAAGATCATCTTTCTTCGCCATCTTAAATGCTCCGTAGCAGAGCTATTAAAAAGGACAAATTTAACAAACTTCGGAACGGGGAAGGCAAAAAGGGCAAAACCCTTTTGGAATTTGGGACGTGTCCGTATCATAAAGACGGATGGCTTAATTTTACAAAGAAGGGAAAAGAAAGGAAAAGAAAAGCTAGTCCGATTTCCTTTAGGGAATGGCGTCTAATTTTTTTAATTCCGAACTTTTGTCCGGTTCCAACTTCGATTATCTTAATTACGGCTACTTGGAGTTCAGCGAAAATGAACTCGCACCCCTTGTTTTTCAGGGGTGTCGTTTGTCTTTAAGGGGACCCCTTTTTTTACTTGCCATCGTCCACGCCACCCCCTGGCGGGAGATGGAGTACCTGGTTTTTCTTCCTTCTTTTTATTCCGTTTTCTTCGATGAAAAAATACCTGGCGTCATTTGTGTGCGGAGTGTCTATTTTAATCGAAATGGATCTATTATTTCGATTTGAATTGAAAGAGGAGGCTGTCTCTCCTCTTTAGAGTATGGGAGATGATGAATAGATGCAAATGGATGGGTGGATCCGGTAGGACTCCTGGATCCACGGTGGACTGAATCAATTCCAGCACCCATTCACGTGTGAGAAGTGCCCCTCGGATTACCCGAAAGTTTGAGGGAAAGTAATGTCTGATTTTAAGGTATATATTAAAAATGAAGCAAACTAATGGAAATATTTAATCATAACATAACCTCCATTGCTTTCTAGAACCTCGGGCGACGACAAGCTTCTAAATGCCTCGCTTGTAAAATTCTTTGGTTTTGATGCAAAATATGAACTCGTTTTCACCTCTTCTCTCGATGCCATCTTAAGACCACTTAAATGGTTTTGTAATTTCCTCAACAAGTGATGACACTTACGTTCCTTAATGTTATTTTCCAACGCCTTTTATTGCAAATCAATAGAAAATAGCCATTATTTATTTTAACTTTGTTTTTGTGTTGTGTGGGGGAGGGGCGGTGACGGATGCGGATGACCTTTGATAGGCCCTTGTGGCTTTTGTCATCCGTGAAATTATGTTATGAAATATTTCCCGTACAGACCCCCCGATCTAGTCTTCCATCAGGTTTTTATTGTAAACTCATTAGTATGTCTAATGTGAGCTTTAAATGGGATGATTATTTGAGTAAATACCGAAAAATATATGAACTAAGTTAAAGAAAATGGTATAAATTTCCTCTTTTCAAACCATCTAAATACTACTCGAAACTTTATTCTCGAAATTCGGACATCAGTTTCGTTCCAGCCTGATATGATAACTCATTCCGGAATAGGCCTCTTCTCTTGGCTAATCCACATCATTAGCTTCTTCCGGTACCTTGACCTCGTAATCTGACATGGATAGAACGAGGATTATGATGGATTAGCTTGGTCGGTTCACGGGTTCGTTTGATTTCCATGAGGGAGACCAAAGGGAGGAGCAAGTAAGTCTACAGAAGATGAATCTCTCTTTTTACCTCTCAGAACCCCCCTTTCAGGGGCTCAGATCTCGAGCCTTTATTATTTTCTGCGATGGGAAGAAAGAAAATCGTTTTTCATGGGTGACTTTGTTAGTTTGACCAGCTTAAACAAAGTCATGTTAATGTGTGAGTGAGGTGGTGTACACGAATATTGGGAGAACGAACAGTCGATAAAGGAGAAGAAATATTAGAGGTGCAAAGTTGCCTGGAGGTCACTCAGTGTATTGAAGCAAAGAGTAGTGTTGGGATTGGTTAAGAGAAATGTTAATGACGAAAGATTGTCTTTAAAAGTCGGTGGTTAAGCCATGCCTTGTTTTTGCCCGCGTGAAGTCCATACATGTGCTTAGTCCACTTGAAGGTAGAGCTGCAAGCAGATTTTGGATTGGAGATGGGGGGGGGGAAGGACTTACTATTTTTCGACATTTCTCCCAATCAGATTTATATTTGTTGTTTGAGATCTGAATGGGATTTATGTATATTAAGATGGATATAGGGATAATACGGTCACCAATTCGGGACGTAGCGAGAAGTAGTCTTAAGATATCCTCCATTCACATTCCTAAATAATTCAATTAGTGTGTGTGTGTGTGTAAGGGGAATAAAGCATGCAGAGGTTGAAAGCTTGGTTGATTGCTTAGTAGTTTAGGGGGTGTTGTCTGGTGTTTGGGAGAAAAGAAGAATCGTTTGATTGTGTTGGAGGTGGATAATTTCAGGAGGAATGTGCCCCAATGAAATGGTGCCCCAACTTCTTTTGGCCGTCTTTCAACAAAGGCCATCAGCTTTTCAATCCTCTCTCTCGCATCAGAGAGCTTTAACATTTCCGTCTCCTCCTCTCTTGCTATCGTCATCCCAGCTAATGTGTTTATGTACACTTCCTTTAGGGGGCGGGGGCAATTTAGGTCAGGATCTTAAGCCCCGTTTGGTTTAGACTCGACCTTTCCTTCCATGGATTTGTCCTAACAGACCTACGATTTGTCTCTGCGCATTAATAGAAAAATTGTTGTATTTTCAACAGCCTTTCTATTTGGCATTTATTTGTGTGCATAAATGGAAAAATTATGTTCTATTTTGAACAGCCTTTCTATTTAGCACGTGGACGTCTTAAGAAGATCATAGTACAACATTTGACGGCATTTCGTGTGGCTGCAAAAGGAGCCTATATTCAGTGGAGATATTTTCTTCGCTGGGAACATTAAGGCTTGAATATTAGGTGAGAGGCCTCTCGGAGCGATGGTAACCCCGGAGAGAAGATTAGGTAAGAGGCCTCCCTGGTAAAGAAAGAATAAGAATAGCCGGATCTCCCGGCATCTATGCAAAGCTAAAACTTTCTTTCATAAAAGAGATTGGTAGAAATTGGTTTACAAATCTAGTGGTAGATGAATGGAATAGGCTCAACAGTCATGTAATAGTAGCTTCCTCCTTGGTGAGCTTTAAAAGTAGATTGGAAAAGTTTATGGTAGGTGGGACTGAATTGGGTGGGGCAACAGGAGCTGCTTCGTATAGGTTATTGATAAGCTTTTTGAAAACTTCTTTTCTTAGTAGTCTCCTCTTTCGAATGCTCTGCCTATGTACCATCCTCACCTTTTCACTTCCCCCAACTTTACCAAATTATCAACCTTTTAATACCATTCTCTGGTGGAGATCCTAATGTTACCTCTTAATAATAATAATGATAGGAAGAAGAATTGTTACATGGTGCTGTTCGAGGCCAGAGGCCTTCACACAGAGCTTGTCATCAACTCTCGGGCTGAAGAGGTTGGGCTTATCCTCAGGGGAAAGATTCAAGCACTTAACGGAGCTTTAGGAGAGGGGGGTTGGGGGTCGTTTGCTAAAATCTATGTGGGATTGTGTACCTTACATGTCCCACCACTCCCAATCCAACTAGCCCCTAAATCCACCCTACGGCCGCGCGTTTCAATGGCGACGTCCCGGGGGAGATCTTCCTTTCGTTTTCGACCTCTTTGGTCCTGACGGAGGTGCTGCAGCCATACGCAATTTCCTTATTCCATTTTGACAGGAATCGTGTACAGGATGCAGGTTCCATCTTAGCCCTGCTAAACGATCTCCTGAATGGGGCGCACAAACGCAGAAAATCCCCATTAAATTGGCCGCCATTTGCTGTTAATGCTTTTCAGGTGGCCAAATAGGCTATTTCCTCAGCCACCGAATTAAGGCACCCATCGCAGGAGTATTTGACTAATAATTTCATCTTAGTTAGGTTATGACTAATGTTTTTTATCAAAGCTATTTCTAATAATTCTTTTATAATATCAAAATGGTGAAGTTCAGAAATAAATTTGAACTTTAGAATTGTGCTTTAGTATATATTTTGAAAGGGGGGAAATTTAGTTGTTTTTTTAAATTATTATAGATGGCAAAGTTCAGAAAATTTATAAAAATTTAACCATGGCTTCTTTTTTTTTAGATTTTGATCTTAGTAGCGAAGCCATTGCCTGGTATAAATCTATTTCTTCTGTTCTGCAATCTCCTGTTTCTGAATTAATTCAGAGTTTGCACAGTTGGCGAAGCTTTCTTTACCCGTTTCCAGTACCCGTTTGAAGTTATATTCAATCCATCCACCTAAGGAGGACGATACTATCTTAAATTTATCATAATTGGTACGGATCTTCCACTTTATTTCATTCATTGATGTGTCTTATTTCTTCGGCAGTCATAGGAGTTTTCAAGTAAGCATTTTAAAAGGAAAAAACGATCGATTGACTGATGTCGTTGGCGAATTGAATATTCAAGGGTTGCGTGAATTTGCGATATATGCAATATAAATATTTTTAATGCGGGGCTCAAATAACCTTCCTGCGAATTTATCAAAAGCCTTGGCAACAACACGACGCGTGATCCCCAAATAATTCCTATTTTTGTTGCATCTGTCAATCTCTTCCATTATGGAACTTATTGTTAATTATGTGCTAAGAGTTTTCCTGAAGCCGAATTGGTGTTTGTTTTAGAGGAAATTCTTTACAAAATGGATAACCAGTCTTTTATTGAGGAGATTCTCAAATAATTTCTACTCAATCTCTAGAAAGGAGATTGGACGGGAACTCTTTTTTCGTTGGGGGCTTTTCCCCCTTTGGCTATAAATATCATTTTAACGATTTTATAGTCATCTGGAAAGTAGCCGGTGTTTAAACAGATATTGTATATTCTCCTTAAACTTTACAGTATCCGGGAGTGGTGCGCTCGTATAGTTTAATTTAGTTAGCCCCTTATGGCCCGGTGCTTTGCGATCGAAGGAGAGCAGTGCACTCGTCATTTATTCCGTTGTTATTAGTTCTTCCACTTTTCGCAGCTTATTCGTTCGATTTTCTCGTTTTCGGATCTTAAGGTCTTCGTTTGCGTTTTTTTTATTTCTCTTTTCTGTTTGGGAGATGATTCTTTTAATCTTATCACGATTTTCCAAAAGTCTTTTAGACAGGCTTTATTGTAGAGTTGCTCGATAGCCTTTGCCACTGCTGTACGATGATTAATTGTCCAAGTTCTTCTTTTATTTGTAGTGTCTCTTGGTATCTTGTTCTGACGCATATGTTATAATTCTCTCGGTTCACGATGCACATTCTTCATCCGTTCGGTCCATTCATAAGTCGAAATGTTGTTATTGGAGGTTGTGTGGGTCGCTTTTCTATCTACTCTGATTTATTCTTGGTAGTTCCTCGTCTACTTCTTCCAATGTAGTGTCTTGTAGATCTGGTAAAGTTTAATCATTGAGGTCTGCCTCATAGGTTCCTATTTATCCTCATTAGGATGCATATATAATCGCTACATGGTGTAGTTTCGGGTTGTAGGTGGAAGTTAGACGGCTTGTTAGACAGATGTCAGGCTTTTGGGCTGATCGTTTCGTGAAGAAGGTCGGGAACTCTGTTCCCAGACGATGTTTTTGTCTTGGCCATTACCGCCCCATCGTAGCGTTTCTGTAAATGGTTGGTCGCCATTACGTTTTAATTCCATATCTTAATTTTCTCGAATTACATCCGCTTCTTTTTGTGGTTCCGCAGTTGGTGTTTATTCGCCGGATTCTCGTTTGTTCTATAAATGTCAACTCTCGTTGTTACTATTTTCCTTTGCCAATACTTCTATGTGCCCGATTTTCCCTGCTTCAATCAGTTTTTTTCTCTCAATTTTCGCCATCTTTTCTCTCCCCGGTTATGGTACCTTGTCTTGATGACTTTATTTCAATCTTTCTTCTCCTGTTTGTTAATTCGTACGTTTATCCTCCTCGTAGTATCTTGGTTTAGTCCTCGTTTGTTTCTTCCATTTCCTGTAAAATATATAGCAGCTTCTCTCTTTCAATTTTCTCTCCTGGGATTCTCATAGCCATTTACAAGGTCTCGAATGGGATCTTGAAGACATGGTTTCGGTTTGTGAATTAAACCACCACTTCGATATTAGCCCCCGTCCCAGTTGAGACACGGTTTCTGTTTTGATTCTATTGTATTGTATTAATGAGATCTGTTTAGAGGTCTGTAATTGGAGCCTCGAGTGGCCCTTGTAGATTTTGAAGTGCGACTCCAGTGTCCTTTTTGGTTACCATATTTTCCTTGTTTTTCGGCGATTTTCTTTTCCATTATTCTTTAAATTGATTTCCAGTTGTCGAAATGAGTTTGTCAAAGTGTCTAGCGGATTATTTGTTCTGTGCACCCCCTCCCCCTTGCCTTATGTTCCGAGCTCTACTTATGCCCGAATGATGGGTGGTTCTTGTGGGAGGGGAGAGTTATGACAATCCAATGCTCGTATCCGTCCTTATAAATAAGACTCATTCCTTGAATGATCAAAGCTACGTTTATCGATCAGTAACGATTTGGATCCTTCATTTAATTCAATCGCTGTTTTTTATAGCCATTGACACTCCATCGTATCTTTCACCTGAGATGTTTTTGGTGTATTTTGCTATTTTAACTTGTGTAATGTAGCGATTGTCCATACTCGCAGATGATTAGGACGAGTTAATGGTTGTATCCTAGACCTGCAGGGGCGGAAATGTCCGCTATGTAAATTGAATACAGCGGGGGTCCAGTCACCTGCCTTGGGGCAAGCCTTTACCAAGCTGGAGGATCTGTCCCAGACGCCCTGCGATCGAGCATCTAATCAGAAAAGGAACCTTTCAAGTTTGTTGTGCAGGCCCAAGTGCACAATCTTAAATTGCATTCCGCGCTGCCATACTTTGTCGAATGCTTCGGATACATTACCACAAACTACGTCATTGCTTACTCCACCAAATTTTGTCTTTGTAATTTTTTTATGATAATCGCAATCGCCATTTCGGTGCTTCTTTTTTTCCGAATCCGAATCGTCTTGGATTCTACAAGTGCATTTTTCTAGGTGTTAGATCTGCCTCCTTCAGAATTTGTTCGAATGCTTTACCCAGTTTTTTTTACAAGTCTAGGGCTAATCGATTGCGTCTGGGTGGCTAGTACCCTGTGGCTATAATGACATTGGTTACTTCCATTTCAATTTCTATTATGAGATGGGATTCTTCAAATTCTTGGAGCTTTTTGTAAACCTTCTTCGAGGGTAAATTGTTACTTACACAGACGACTCTGTTTTCTTGGACGCACCCCCAGGGTGTTTGGCCTAGGTATTCCCCTACATTGAGTGTCTTAACTGGGTGTCGGATGACCCAGTAGGAGACTCCTCGAACCTGATTCCTCCGGCTCCTACAATTATGCCTCTAAACTTGAGTTCGATCTCGGGTAAAGATGTCCTGAAGATTCTCCCTGGAAAAGTGAAGAAATGTACTCTTTAAGAATCCCCCGTGGGAGGAAAAGAAAAGGCCGTAGTGGGTCGGCAAATCCAAAAATAATTTTGATTTTCCCATCCCCCATTCATAATATTACATCTTCAATTTAGTTAATAAATACTCGAGGGATAAAATTCAGAACTATTCACCGTACCATTGAAACTATAAGAACCTAAGGCAAAACGTAGAAAAACCACAACCCAACTTAGCTTTAATGAGTAGTTAGTGCCAAGGGTCGAAGGTGGGGCAAAGGGTTTGGTATTCCAGGCTAACCACCGGGATAAGGACTCCTCCAAGATGGTTGAAATAGGTCACAACCTTAGTTTCCCTCATAAATTTCTCGCTTGAACTCTACGAAACAAAAGAACTGAAACCCATCCCGCATTTAATTATAAGAATCCTGGTTTTACCTTTCTGATCCCTTTTCCGTTCCTCCCATTTTGAAATGCTTGAATATTGCGGTCGCATTTAAGTATGAGACAACCATGTACAAAATGCTGGTTCGCAATAATAATAATAATAAAAGGTTCATTCTGTGGATTGTTAACTTTTACCTAGCGATACTTTGGGCTGGCTTCTCTCTCGAAACTAGTCCATTACTTGTGATCTTAGAGTCGTTCATTTTTAAGGCTTTTGCTTCTCATACCCTTCTTCCATTACAGAGTGAAATTGGTGTGTGAGTATTGTCTAATTCCCAAATTCACGGCAAGACTGTCCTGGCTGAAATATTAAGGTAAGAACATTGGTGTTTTTTCCTCTCAGAGACGAGGTCATTGCTTCCACTTTTCCTTCTACAACTCGGAAAAAAAGGGCATTTTTAGGAAAATATAAAATGGTGAAGGTCATTTGAGACAGCGAAATTATGAGATTAAAGTGGCAAATAAGGCAAAGGAAGATACTAAAGTTATTCTACCTTATAGAGAATAAATCCCAATAAAGGAGAATAGTTCGATTGAAGTCTTCAAATGTGTAAAAGGTTCTAATAAGGAGACCTAGATGACTGCTTCTCTGTATTTGGTGAAGGTATTCCAGCTCGCCAGTTTCTTCATTACATTAATACTTACTCTGCACCCCAAAATTTCTTTTACCATAGAAACGGAAAACCAAAAGAGTATCCCCTTTTAAGATCATTTATTTAGTCACTAAAGAAAACGGTAATATCTCTACTTCAATTCATAGAAAATGATCTTCTACAGTTTAGGGAGTAACTTTTATTGTTTCTGCGATTTCCATATAAATTTTCATTTAAATTGAGGCTTTCAGTGCCCTCGATTGCAATTAACTTGTATCTTAGTAGTGGATTTGCATCCTTTGAAATGATGTTCCTTTGGACGCATTTCTAAACAAATATTTGTTCTTAGTTTGAGCAATTTTGACTTGTGTTTGTCTCTAATCTTCCAAAAATTGTAAAATTCATAAGCAGCATTATGCTGTCATGAGGGATTCTGTGCCTTATTGGCCCCACCACTCGAGTTTACTCTTCTGCCCACTTACCTTCAGGGGATGTCTCCTATATCTTCTTCTGGGCACCCGAATGAAGTCGACCGCGAGTATTTTTTAGCGTTATTTTTATTTCCTTCAAATATGAAGCGAAATAGAGAAAGTAAAGATGTAGTAAAGAAAGATATGGAAGGCAGACAGGAAAAATGCAGACATAATGTCGAAGAGTTGTTCCACCAGTGCTGAAAGCACAAAAATTGATTGGCAACTAGCCTGCAAATCCACCCTCCGGTCGGGCGTTTCCATGGCAACGCCCCAGGGTAGATCTTTCTTTCGTTTTCGACCTCTTTGGTCGTCTTCCCAGACCGCGGAAATTGCCTCCAAAGACCACCAACAGTGGTCTGGTTTAAAGTTGCCACACCACAATTAGAAGTAAAACGACTCGCCTCTGTCTCCTGACGGAGGTACTGCAGCCATACACAATTTCCTCCTTCCATTTTAAGAGGAATCGTGTACAGGATGCAGCTTCCATCTCAGCCCCGCTAAACGATCGCACAAACGCAACAAATCCCCATTAAATTGGCTGCCAAGTGCTGTTAATACCGTTCAGGCCCAATTTGCTATTTCCTCAGCCACCGAATTAAAGCACCCATCGCAGCCCCCTCCCTTTTTTATTTTGGTTGATGCCAATGACAAGAGGGTGAAGTGGCACCTTAAACCCCCTTCAGAAGGGAACGTGGGCGCCGTTAGCTTGGTTTCGAAATACTTTTCGCAGGTTCAATCAAAATTGTCTACCTTTGGAAAAGAGCTCATTCCCGCTTTTTCCGCCGTCAGCAAATTTGTTCCCACGATACAAGGCACCAAGATAACCCCTTTTACTAGTCACAAGGCTCTCACTTTCGTATTGCTTTCTCCCAAGTCTTTCCACCCTCCTGGTGGCTCGAGAGCGGGATTTCATTACACAATTCGTGAGTGACCTGCAGTTGTCACACGCCAAGCATCTCATCCCCGCTTACGCTCTGTCTTACGAATTCACCGACCACAAACATTCTCTCTTTCATGGTCAGAATGACGATTCTCACTCGCGTGGCACTGTTCGAACGCAGCTCTCTTTCTCTCTCTTATAATCTACTTTGGTGGCTGCCACTGAAAACTTTCCCCCGTCTCCTTTCAAACGGTCAACCCTACTTTCTGAACACTGCTCCCCCCCCTCAATCCTTGTGTACTCCTGTCTATGAAGACCAATGTTCCCATTTCGTTGGTTGGCTCAGTCTGGTGTTAAATGCACACTTTCTCTTATTTTAGAGCACTTTTGTATTGCCTAAAATCTTCTTCGTACTGGTGTTCCCTGTCAGCACATGCTCAGCACTAAACCAGAATTCAGGCAATTTCCTCCTATTACCCAGTTCTTGCCTCATCTGGTCATCATTTTAGTCCAGATTTCCTCTCTGAGTTGCTCTGGATTGCAGATTCATAGAATGCATTAGAGCACTCGCGGTTTTCCGGCACGTTTATCTTCAGTAGATCATTTGCCTTGAGTAGTACGTTTAAAACTTCCTGTAGCAACCAGGCTTTACTGATCGCTTGAGATTTTTATTTCTGACAGAGATGCCCTCGATGGTTGCATCTAGTCACTTGGCTTGGCAGCACTCACTTTTACAATTGTAGAAGTGGTCTCCTTCTGTGGCGCATTTGCTGTGCCAGGTTATTGACGTATGTTGCTCCAGCATACAAAGTAAATTTGTATGCTGTGGAACTTTCTTACACTGTTTTGTTCCTGGGATGCGCAGACTGAAGATCAGGAGTCCGTCTGTGGTTGTTTTCCGTGTCACTTTCGTCGCGGCGAAGGTGATCTTGAACATTTGGTTGTGGTCATGGAATTGTATCATTTCCGGAACCTTTGCACATGCATGTTGCTTTTCTAATCCTTCGACCGAGTGTTCCCCAAACCAGCTCTCCACTTGTGGTGAGGGGGTTGCCTCAAAGCCGATCGTCTTTAGTTAACTAGCTCCCTCATCTGACAGGAGCTTGTCCACATCTCTTGTTCCCGCCCATATCACGATTGTTACTTCGATCAGTTTAACAAGTGCGACTTTTTTTTAGCTCGGCGTATAATGCCTCGCTTAGTCGTCTCTTCTACGGTGGGGGCAGGCCGGTGATGGTCCTCAAGGGGACCCTCTTAGTGAGGGTCTACATGCTATTTTGGGGATTTTTTCCCATTGTGTTTGTAGCCCCCGCCCATTACCTAATTGGTCTCCCGCTCGAGTACTGCCGGGATGGATCGCATTGGGCCCCTCAAGAAGCCGAATCAACTTCCGCTTCCCCTTTTGCCACTTCCCCTTGGGTGTTCCGCCATAACTGCTCTGTGTTCCTGGTCGGGTGTGAATGAGGATTATTCTCGAACTCGTGGTTATAATCAAGTTCCCCACCGCGAAAAAATCTGTTGTTGGCTATTCCTCAAACCAGGGTCCTCCTGAGCCCCTAATTATGTCCGTACCAAGTAGCTGGCAGAGGTAGGACAAAATTAATGCACGGTAGACAGCTCGGGGGAGTTCCCAGGTTGGTCGGTGTGGGAGGGGGGTTGGGGGTTTTAAGCCCTCATTGGCTTATAACAAAAAATATTAACTCACTTTTAAGAGTGGACAAAAACTCCCCTCGAGTCTCCGATATTTTAGTAGCGTGGTTCTTGGTCCTTTACTAAATCATCTTAGAATTATGGAATTCGATACTTTGATAGGGGGGGGGATTCGGCTCTACACTCGGCCTGCCCCCACCCACCCACCTCACCTCCCACCACGAAGGAATAAGTTAAAAACAAAGGAACAAACAGCATCACATAAAATTATCCTTTTATCGCAGGTAGTCGCGACATCGAGTCGAGTTCCTTTTTCCTGGCATCCTGGGGTTCCTATATTTGCTGTATGTGTGTGTGTGTTACGCGCACAAAGATCTTGACGCTCATGTCTCCATTTATTGATTCGTTCTTTGGGTTGTTGTGGTTGTTGTTGTTGTTGTTTTTGTTGCGGTCGCATAACTTTGGTTGCCGTAAGTGAGCTTCACTCTATCATGGGTCTTAGCTACCGCGGGGTTATTTTTTTTTGGCTAACTTTTGTGATCAGGCTTTTCATGCTTCTCTTGGGCGGGGGAGGGGGGGGGGCTAAATTGGATTTTGTAGTTTTTAGCACTCGTGCCCGCGCCTGGTACTAAAAGTTTTAGAAATGGTTCCAGGCTAAAGACCCTTGGGTCTCGCTCATAAACTTAATGACTGAAGGGGAAGCTTTGGATTTTACAATATCCCATAAATTAATATATTTGTTCCATTGCCTTTTCCACACCAGTTTTAATTGTCCCCTTGTAAAAGCCTTAATTATATTATTTTACAAGCCAGCCCCCCCCCCCCCTCACTCACCCGGACTTGGGTTGGGTGGAGGGAAGATGCTCTGTCTTTACTGAGCATATCCATATCACAGAGGAAATATACAAGGAGGTGTGGATGAGGATGAAGATGAGATAGTAAAAGAAGACGTCTGGCGGAATAATGGAGTGGAAATTACTGATTTGGATATACGAAGGTTGTAAGAAAAAAAATAAATGGGAAGGCAATGTATGAAGATCTGATGATAGGAGAATTCATAAAACATGGAGGAGAGAGAATGAAGACGAGTGCCCTGGTGCCACGGGAGTGGATGAAGAACAGGGTAAATCTTGTATATAAAGGAGGGGAAAAGATCGAATGGATGTGTGAAACTACCGGCCAGTAACAATTGTCAGTGTAGTATGTAAAATTGGGGGAAAATTATTGCTGATAAACTAAAAGAATGGGATGACAGAGAGGGTATTCTAGGAGATGAGCAAAGTTGTTTCACGGAGAGTAAGAGAAGAAGAGACAATGTGTTTGTGCTGAACGGAATAATTGATATTATGTAGAAGAAGAAAAAATACAATGTATGCTTCCTGGAAATAGAGAAAGCCTTTGATAAAGTGAACAGGGAAATGTTATGGATGAGATTAAATGAAGAAGGCTTGGATGAAAAGATTCTGAATGTGATAAATAGTTTATATAGAAAGAATAAAGTAAAACTGAATTTGAAAGGGGCAGAAACAGGATGGATAATGAATGATGTAGGTGTGAGACAGGGATGCACGCTGTCTCCACAGCTATTCAGTTTATTTATAGAGTAAAGGTTAAAAAGAGTGAAGCGTGCAAAAGGAGGAGTCAGCTAGGTGACAGTAAAATGAATTGTTTGGGATTTGCGGCTGATAAATGATTGAATGTGGAGAGCGCTTGCAAGGAATGCGAGATGTGGCAGCAGATTGTGGGAATGAATGAGAGATTAAATTCAGCGTAAGTGAGTGTAGGAAGGTGTGAATGAGGGGTGGGTTTTAGGCGATGAGGTGCTAGAAGTGGTGACGAGTACACGTATTTAGGTATGAGCGTGTGCAATGAAGTGGATGTTTTTGATAAACACGAGAAGAAAGGAACTACAGATGTTAAGAATGATCGGGGTGCTAAGGGGGGGGGGATAAGCATGCAAATGGAATTAGATGTGTGAGAGAGCTCTGGAAGTGGATAGGTGTTCCACGAAGTAAAGTGAATAAAAGGGAGTTAGAGAGGATGGATAAAATCCAGAACAAGGTAACGAGGATGTGTTTAGGTGCAAATGGATATGTAGGGGTGGAATCATTAAGATGAGGTGGAGCAGATACCATGAGAGAGGTGCTAAGATGAAGACCCGGTATTTAGAGTATGTGGAAAGTGTGAATGGCGCAAGCTGGGAAGAATAGGGGTCCATAGAATGAATTTTAGAACAGAATGGAAGAGAGAAATTGAGAGAATAGTGAATAGGTATGACCAAGGCAACAAGTGATGAAGTAGAGAGAAGAATAAAAGAAGTGGGGCACAGAGAATGTAAGGAAGGGATTAGGGAAAAGAAGACCTTATAGGAATAAAAGAAAACCAGAAGTAGAGAAATTCTCCGATGGCAGTTGAGGGAGCCAGCTGCTGCTTAAGGGAAGAACTGGCTCACTAGAGACGAGGGAAAGAACGGAGAGATGGAAAGTAGTGCAGTGCCTGGTAACGTGAAGACGGTTCTCTCTGAGAGAACAACAACGAGCCAAAGATTGGTGGGGAAGTATATGAACAGAAATATCTCAATAACACACAAGTGTAAATTTAAGAATAGAATATCGTTGAACCTATTATAAAAATAATTGAGTGAAAGATGGCTGAGAAAATGAGTTTGAATGAAATGAAGGTGGATGAGCTGACGGTACTATACGAGGGGTTAGTTCGAGGGGGCTAAGGCAGTACTAGTGGAGAGACTAAAGAACGTGGAAGTGGTAAGAGAGGTGACTGCGGAGGAGAGAGAGGAATTAGATAGGGGAGGAAAGGTACGAAAGATCACAGTGCAGAAAATGTACAGTCGGATGAGAGAAGAATGTAGTGATAGTGCACGAACTTGTCTATATTGTGTGGGGATTGTGAAATGTGGGTTTACATCAAGGATAAAGTTAGAATAAAGGAACTAGAGGAGAGTATATTTATATGCAAGAGGTGCAATGTATACAAGAAGCTAGAATAAGAAGTAATAAACCCAAGGAAAAGTAACAGATGAAAACCAGGCATGGAAGAACAGGGTTGAAGTGGTAGAACAGGCAAATATACGACTAGCGGAAGTTAGAATAGAGTAAAAGGATGTTGGTGGAGCAAGAAAAAGCACAAATAGAGGAGGAGCATGCATGCGTGAAAGCATATGGAGAGAGAGGCAGAGACGATGAAACAAGGGAGACAGGTAAAGGTGCAAAAAATAGGAATACAGTGAAGGATCAGGGAGTGGAACAGGACAAGGGAAGGAGAGAAAGAAGGAAGAGAAGAACAACTGAATGGGGAAAAGGACAAAGAAAAGAGGACGACCAGATAGAAGGGACAGAGGAGAAATGAGCGAGAAGTGAAAAGAAAGGGAAAATAGGTGGAAAGTAGGAGAGCAGAACAAGAGGCTGTAGTAACTGAAGGGTCAGAGAAAGGCGGGCTGTTATGAGAGAGAACCGCTATGAAGAGAAGAGGATAAAATGGCAGGAACAAACAGGAGGTGGTACGAAGGATATAGCTATGAAAAGGAGGAGAGAGTTAAACAGTAGGCAAGTTGCAGATATTTGGAGACAGTAGTGTGAAGAAGCTACGCACATGGTTTGAGGGGTTCTCTATGGGGGTAAATGTTGTAGTTGTTGCTATGCCAGGAAAAGACATGGTGGATATAACTAAGGAAGCTGAAAATGCATGAAGGAGACTGGATGGTGATGCAAGCAAGTAGGAATGATGAGCTTATGAAAAGGAGCGCTGCAGGATAATGAAAGCTATCGAGCGACTCGTAAGAGAAGTGAAGGCTCTGCACCCTTGAGTGGAGGTAGCTGTGGTCCCAATAATGCCAAGGTGGTATGAAGGATAGAGTAAGCAGAAGAGTAAGAAGGATGATGGCAATTGAGGAAGGCGGAAGTGCTATTGAATAGAGAAATGGAGTCCACCTCCAAGGTACGGGGACCAGTGAACTAGTGAGAGTAAGAAAGAGGTGGCCTTGGACACTGAGGCAAGTGGAACAGGTCAAGTGTAAAGATAGATAGGATAGAGGGCCAAAGCGGCCCTGGGCAAATGCAAGGAAGAGGAGAAAGGATATAATAGAGTGAAGGTAGGATTCTGGAACTGCCAAGTAATGGTCCTAGGCATGAGAGAAGAGATTGTAAGGGAATCGCTTTCCCTTACAATAAGCAGGAAGAGAGATAATGACATTAACAGATATGAGGGTTATGGAAGAACAAATGCAAATCGGTGGTTATCATCTGAGGTGGAAAGGTAGGAATCAGGAGGAGGATAGATACAATGGAGTAGTTATACTAGTTGAAGAGGGCTATATGGTGTCAGAGGAGGTGGAGCCGAATAAAAGAGCAATACAGAGAGGATTGGAAGGAAGGCTACAGATATATAGGATCACAAGGGGCAGAACAGACCTAGTGGTGACAGTAGTGTACAATTATGTGGAAGGTAAGAACCGGAGGAAGAGTGAATGGCTAATAGAAGAAATAAGGAGCCTGACACAAGAAATGGAGAGCGAAAAAATGGTTAGTGATGGGGTATAGTGGGGAAGGAAATGGACGGCAATGGAAGAAGGGTGAATCGATGGATAATTGAGAGCGATGTAATTTTGAAGAATCTAGAAGTACAAGGAATCCCAACCTGGCAACAAGGAGAGAGGAGGAGTGCATTAGATATAATGAACAGAAAGTGTGGCGAGATAGATGAAGGCATATGTATTGATGTGGATCAGGAAATGGGGATCCAAAGTGACTCAAAAGCTATAATAGTAAAAGTAAAATGGGACCCTGTATGGGAAATGAAAAAGGGAAGGCGGAGAAATATATGGAAGAGAAAAGACGCGGATTGGGGAGCGTGTGAAAATGAAATGGAAGAAGCGTTGGCAGGACTAATAATCTCTGAGGATATGAGGGTAAATTATACGGAGTTAGAATGAAAAATAAAAGAGGTGGCGATGCAAAAGATTGGGACAAAATGGATCCGAACAGGAGGGAAAAGGTCGAGGAAGGGGTGGTGGAACAAGGAAGTGGAGAAAGAGTACTTAACTAGGATAAAGATGAACAATCAATTAAGGCAAAGGAGAGAGAAGAGAGGGGGTTGAGGTAGAAAAAGTGGAAAGGATGGAATTAGAAGATAGGAAGGAAGCAAAAGCAAAAAGTAATCTGAGATGCAAAGATCAAGGAGGAGGAGGAGGAAAAAAATAAGAGTGGAGCAAGTTGGGTGTAAATGACCGAGGGAGAGAGCAAGCAAATAAGTATAAAATGATAAGAGAACTGTAGAAAGGGATAGAAGTCTCAAGAAGCATGTATGGGTATGAAGTCTGTAAAGTGACAAAGGGAGAATTGGAGAGAATGGAAAAGATCCAAAACAAAGTGGCAAGAATAGCACTAGGAGCCAATCCTTATGTAGCAATAGATGCACCGAGAGGAGAAATGGGCTGAAATAGGAATGAAGAGAGGGTGGCAAGGATGAAAGCAAACTATAAGTTGTTACTGCAAAGGATGGGAATAGAGACCTGGGCAGGCTATGTGCATGCTGGCTATGATAGGACTGAGTGGCGCAAAGAGGTAATGAGAGTGAATGCGAAGTAGGAATTAGAAACAATCTATATAGAGGACAGAGCAAAAGGAAAGCTGAAGCAGAAAATATTAGATGCAGGAGAAAGGTTGTGGAGAAGAGGCAAGAGAAGTCTGAATGTATACAGAGTCAAAAGGGAGCCTTGCATTGAGAATATGTATGATGAGAGTTTTGCAAGCCAGCTACTATTCAAGGCACCGACTGGATCCTTAGAGGTGAAGGGGAGGACATACAGATGGAATGGAGGAGATGACAGATGCGAATGGTGCCTATTGGGGGCAGAAAGAATTTATAGAACATTTGATTGTGGAGAAATTGAAAGAAGAATGGATGATAGAACTAGGAAGAGAAAAGTGGGAGGAGGTGAAGAGAAGGGAGGATTATGGACTGAGCGTGGAAAAAAATAGTAAGAAGAGAAATGAATAAGGCTAATTAATTGCTCTCCTCTGCACAGAAAATAAATGCCATATCCCTATACAAAGGATGGCTTAACAACCTGAACCTGGAATGATGGGGAGCCGAGTGTAGAATTTGCAGGGAAAATGAAACGGTTGAACTTGTGGTAGTGGAATGCATTGGCTATGAAAGGGAAAGAGAGAGAAAGGATGAATAAACTGCTGGGTAGAGAAGTATGGGCAGATGTGAGAGAAAGGGATGGTCAATCGTTCTAGGGTATGAGATTGAAGATGCAAGAGTAGATAGGAAAAGAAATGTGATAACAGGAATTACGAAAGAATTGTTGACCTTGGTGTGGAAAAAGAGGGAAATGTATGAGGCATGAGTATATATGAGTAAAGTAGATAAAGAAGATTAAACGAAGCATGCAACTAAAGGGGATGGGAAGTAAGGTAAAGAGCAGTGGAAAGAAGGGTGATGAGAAACCAAATGGCAATGGTAGAGTAGTAGAAGCAGGCTTGGAATAGTCAAGGGTCCTTTAGCAACTACTTTAGTTAGGCAATTGCAGGGTATTGGCAGAGTAGATAAATCCTTGTATAGACAGAGAGAACTAATCAAGGCTGAATGGATGAATTAAGGCAGAACCAAATTCTGACATAAAGAAATAGCCAAATCGCAAGAACAAGGAAGAAGTACTCTCTTTTTCTCTCTCCCATTCTCCTTTTCACTATCCTTCCTCCGTTGCACTCGCCATTTGCGGAGTCTTTCCTCTGTGCCTTCTTCATGGTTTGTTTGTTTTCGAAATGGTTCCCTGCAAAACTACAGCCCCCCCCCCATAAACCTAATGAGGGGGAACGGTGGAATTTTACAATATCCCCTAAAATTATTCTATTTGCTGCTTCATCTTTCCATTACCCATCCCTAAACCAGACGCTCCATCTGGTTATAAAGTCCAGAAATAGACAATTGAACTTCGGACGTACAACCGCAAATAATTCGCCTCTCCCCATTGGCCTCCTCCCCGACCACAAAGGAAGGCCTAATCATATAATGTTACGACCCCCACCGCGACTTAGCTTTTCGGGTAGGGGGGTAGCACATATTGGAGGCGTAGCCATCCCCCGCTCATCTGGAATGGGAGGAACATATCCCTACAATGTAAGAGGCCTACCTCTTTGCAGGAAAACGCTGATCGTGTGGGCAACGTTACATAGCGGGTTGTGGACTGGCCGCACATTTTCACATGTACTGAACGTCACCTGTTTTAGAGTCTATAAGGCTTGTGTACAAAGAAAAGAAGTGGAATTGAGAAAAGAATTTGAAAAAGGGGAAAGAAAGAGAAGGAAAAAAATTCCTTTAGTTCATGTATTCCTTGTCTCTCCTCCTTTTGATCTGGATATCTGTAGTCCATCATCTGCAAAGAATCTCTCAAATTTGACTTTTTGGTCTTTATTTCCTCCATCTACATTTTCCATTTTTCTATTATTTCATATGTAATTAGTTTGGAGTGTGGTTGATGCTGTGTACCCTCGTCGTATGCCGCTTGTTATGGTAATTTCTTTTTCTATTTTCTCATTCAGTTTTATTGTTTTGTTGTCTTGATATAGTTTGCCTCTTTATCTATTGTTAATTTTTTCATCGTCTTTATTATTTTTGCTCCTTTGACTGAGTCATAAGCCTTTGAAAAACCAATACTTGTGACTATTAACGGTGGTTTTCCTTATAACTGGTTTCTATGCAGTGGTTTAGTATCAGGAGGTTGTCCTCTATTCTTCTTCCTGGAGTGAATCCTGAGTGTTGTTCTTTGTCTTCATTGTTCTATTTTGTCCTTTACGATGGCCATGAATATCTTGTATGAAATTGATGTCAGTGCAATTGGTCTCATGTCTCTAGCTGTTGGCTTTGTTACAGTTTGTATTAGTACTGCATTTGATCTTCATCTTTCTCTCGCTCCTTTATCTTTGTGATACAAATTCCACTCTTACAATTTTTGAAGAA
Source organism: Ceratothoa steindachneri (assembly GCA_963969495.1). Taxonomy (NCBI): domain Eukaryota; kingdom Metazoa; phylum Arthropoda; class Malacostraca; order Isopoda; family Cymothoidae; genus Ceratothoa; species Ceratothoa steindachneri. The sequence goes on along the minus strand of CAXAKS010000006.1, from coordinate 61,308 downwards.
GTCAGGTTTTAGTTTGTCTGGTCCGACTGCTTTCCTATTCTCCAATATTTTTAGTTGTTCCTTAACTTCTATTTCAATTTTTCGGTCGTCATTGGTAGTAACTCTTTTATAATTGGAAGAGCTAAGTCCAGATGCTCCCAGATTCCTTTCTGTATCCCGTTCCTTTCTTCTTTTCGCATCTAGTAATCATACTGTTTTCTTTCTTGTGTGTTCCATTCTAGATTTCTAGCTCTGGTTCTGCATTTTTGGTATTTAATGGTTGCTCATTTTCATCATAGATCTCCTTTTCCTCTTGTCGGGTTTCCTAAGTTTGTGTCCGTATTTCCATAGTTCTCCTCTTTGTTGATTTTCTTGTATTTATTTGGTTAGCTGGTCATGTTTTTGTTTTTTCTATTTTACTAGTTTTTGTCTGGGTTTTTATATGTTATGAATTATTTAATCTCTTTTCCTCTCTGTGGTTCGTTGCCCTCCTCTTCTCTCTATTCAGTATTCTTGTTTCCTTTATTTCTTTTCTTTACACTTCGTTCATCCAAGGGGGTTCTTGTATTTTCTTTTTTTTTCGGTATGTTTTTGTTACCATTTTGTTTGCTTTCCTTTTCCTAATCTTTCCCAGGGATATAATATCCGATACTTCGTGGTTTATTTCTTTCCCTTTTTGAAACTCATTTAGCGAGTCATCATCTGTTTCGTAATACGTTTTCTGTGTCCAGTATTTTGTAACCATTTGTCTTTCCTCTTATATTGAACCCTATTTACATTAAAGTAAGATCTGATATGTCATAATTTTCTTTATTTTTATCTTTCCATTTTCATAAATTGATCATAAATCATGTAATTTACCTTTGCGAAGTCTATTGCACTCATAGTTATTTCTCTCCCATGTTGTTACACCTGAACACCTTTGGTCTATGTTTTGTAATGAGAGGTTATAGTCTTCCATCCACTTTATCACGAATCTTCCTGTCTCATCTTCCTCTTGGGTCCCTAGAAATCCTAGGTGTCCATTAGATTCTCATAACAGTACCCGTGGTTCATTTATATTGTCTTCAAGTATTTTTATTTATTTCTCTTTTTTCTTCTTTGGGTATTCGCCCTCCTGCTCCCAGTTGGCATGTATACCAAAATAATTGTACATGTAAAGTTTCCTATTGTGCATTTCACTTGTAGAAGTGGTTGTGTTCTTAAGTTTCTTGCTCTGATTCGCAGCTGCTCTTTTGGTGTACATATTATGGTTAGTCCCATTTCAATTATGTGTTTGTTTCTTTCATTTGCGTTTCAATTAGACATTATTGTATTTTCATCGGAGTTTTTTATTTCTAAAACCTTTGGGTCTGTTGATCCTTGAATATTTATTTTTATTTCTGCTCCACTTTTAATATTTTTCTGGTTTTGTTTTATTCCATTATTCCTTGAAAAACCTGAAGGTCTTGTCTGTATAGCCTACCTTTTCTGATATACGAGCCTATTTCTCACGCCTCCTTTTTTAGTTTCAGTTCTTCCCTCAGTTATTTGTCTGCGTCTCTTTGTTTCATGGTTAGTTCTGGTACTATTCATATTCTTTCGTAATTTTCTTTCTTAGCATTCCTTAGGTTTTTGTGCCCATTTTAATATTTAGCCTAGTAATGGTCTTGGCCTCGCTGGTTTATTTTTCCCCCCATCACTTTTTGGCCTCCCTAGCATTTGTTTCTTCTATCACTGTCTGGTATTTTAATCTCATTCTCAAATAGGCCTAGGCCTACTGCCCTTTTCATATTCGTGTGTTCTTCTCTATCATTAGTCATTGGTTCTTCAGGTAGGTTAAATATCAGGAGATTTTTCTCATTCTTCTTCATTTCCTCGATTACTATTTTACTTATGCTAGCTACCAGCCCCTCTCCTTTTGCTAGTTCTAAATCCTTGATCTTGCTGGTTCCTCCATTCTGTCCTTTCCTCTCTTAAATTCCTATTATCACTTTTTATGTTTTTGTACTGACCTTCACAGGTTGGGCAGGACCATTGGACCTTCTTTTTTACTTTCTCCAGTGCTTCAAATTCCTCCTATGATATTTTTCATGCAGGCGTTGTGGAGCCATATTTTTAATTCTTAACAAAGTAGTCCTCTTTTGTTTTCTTTTACCTTTTTTCACACTGTTCATTTGTGTGTGTGCTTGTATTTTGCCCACTCTTAGCCATACTCTTTTCTCTTTTTTATTTCGAATTTACGCCTGCAGCTTAACCTTAGGCACTCTCATTCTATCTTCAGAGAAGAAGAGATGAAGCGCACTCGGCGCATTGCCCTACCGACCCACCAAATCCGGACGATTAGATTCGATTAAATTAAGTGAGTGTGTGAGTGGGGGGGGGGGGCAAAGTATGTGTAATAACTGGTGAAAAGAGAGAAAAGTGAGAGAATTTTTACTTTTGTTTTTTACCGCGTTCAATCAAGCCTCTTATATTATTTAATATTTGTGGATGTTGTGTGTGCATTTGTTATTGTTTGTGGTATAATTTATATTGATGCTTAGTTTTATTGTTTCTTTTTTTCATAATTTGATGTCAATCGGGAAATTGATCCGGGTTTTATTTATCAATTTCGGGTATACGTCAGTTATTGTCATTTTCCTGCTTTTTACTATTCTAATTCCGTTAATCCTATCTATATTTCATCGTTCATTTCTTTTGTAATTCTTCCCTATTCCTTGTTCGTTCTTCACTAACCTTATTTATTGGTTTTAACCCCGTATCCCTTGCAGTTGTTCTTGTCTTGTGTGTGTGTATACCTCTAAATAGGTATACACATTTGTTGTGCACTATTGGAAGTCTCGTCTTGTGTGTTTTTGAGACGCAGGAGAGTGTAGAGGTGGGTGAGAGGAGCGGAATTCTTACCAGAGCTGTTTTGTTCTTTTTATTGCTCTCTCTGAGGCCATGTATAGAGTTCTGGCTCCGGCAGAGGCCTTTGAAGCTCTATCTGAGATTGTACTTCCTGTTCTCGGTCGAAGAAATCTTCATCACCAGTAAATTGTACTCGTGTTGTGATGAGAGTGTCTATTCCCCACCCTCACATCTGAGAATTGGGTCTTTCCGATCAGTATCACTTTGAATTTCTCTTGGTTTGTTCTTATTTTCGATTTGGCCTATTAGATGTTGGGTCTTTCTAGTTCTGCCGCAATCATTCGAGCTTGCATAGGTGCATTGCGCCAAGGGTACAATATTATCTGGCTGAAATCATCCTCTAATTCAATGTTGGGGTGAGTAGGGTTGTCTGATGCTGGGCCCAAACCCCTTGGGGTAGGCCTGTCTTAGGCACAAGAACCTTGGTCCGTCCACCCTTTCTACTGATGTTCGCCCATCTCCATAACAGTCACATTTTTCACTTAGTCTCAGATGCAATTTGCATCCCTCATTGCCAAATATTAAACTCCTTTGATATATGTCAACATACAATGACCATGTAACTCCCTTCCATTTTTGTTTGGGCAATCTTCTCTGATGACATTGATTGTCATCTCCTAAAGTCGAATTGCTACGGATTGGAGACGGAGTTCACTTCCAGTTGGGTTTTTAATCAATACTTTGTCGAAAAATTTCCCGCTCATTTCTAGTAGTGAAATTGATCGGTACATCTCCGTCCTGATTGGTGGCTTTCCCGACCTGGCTAAAATATCATTTTAGCTGCCTTGAAACCACCGGGGAATTATCTTTATTTAGACATGCGTTGAATATTCTTCTTATTCCTTCTATAACATTCGCTGGTGCATTTTCATAATTTAATTTAGTTAGCCCCGATTGCTCCGGTGCTTTCTGTCGGAATGAGCGGAACGAGCCTAATAGTTTTTCCGTTATCATCTCGGCTTCTCTGTTACGCCATCTGTCCACCTGGTTGTGCGGGTGCTTCCTATCTATTTGGGTGTTTAATTGATTCATAATTTTATGCGCGAATTGTTAAACTTCTGATTTTTTCTTTGTCAGTAATATTGAATATATTTTTCAATATTCACAGAATATTTCTTCATCTGGTTTTGTTCTTCCATCTTCTGCTACGATTTCCATCTGCATCGTTGGGAGATGCGTGCCGATAGAGTTCTTCGATCGCCATTTGCCATCTTCTCTATTGCTGGTCCACGATCAATACGGCCATTTCTTCTTTTCTTTATTTGCATTGTGCCAATTCCTCATCTCCTCGGTCCATCTGATCCATCTTCTCTCTGCTTCTATTAACTTCAGGTCGTCGAGTGACTCGTCAATTTCTTCATGAATTGCCCGGTCCATGGCACCGCGCCCAGTCTGCTCTTTTGTAGTTCTACAGCTGAGACTTGTATAGGGTTCCTATTTAGTGTAAGTAGGATCCCTCTCGGGTCAATACATGCCATCTGGACTGGTTCAATGTAGTGGTTAAACGGTACTTAACGATTGCCGTTTGCTACGTTTGCAGGAGTAATGCATTCGATAATCCGGCCGTTAAGGTCGCTCGTAATGTGTCTGTGAGAGATACCCTCGTTGGTCGCATCTCCCTATTTTTCTTGCAGCGCTTGGCTAGCTTATCTGTTTTGTATTATGGTTTTTATTTATTTTTCATTATTTCCTTTCTCCTTGGGCAGCCGAGTGCCATGGTTTGGTGCTCTCCTCTGCAAATGAGGCCCCTTTTTGCTGTGCAAAAGGTTGAGTGGTGGTCTTTCACTCAATGGCGTACAAAGCACACTTGAATGGTATGTAATTTGTCCTGGTGGAGTGGTGATTCTTTCACTCATTGGCGTACAAAACACACTTGAATATTATGTAATTTGTCCTGGTGGAGTGGTGGTCTTCCATTTATTGGCGTACAAAGCAAAATTGTAGGGCACTTAATTTGTGCTGGCCATCTTCTGGCTTGGGGTTCTCATGCCGAATGCAAGAATGCTTTCGTTTGCTCTTTTCCGTCCCATTTCCATCGAGGTAGATGTGTGTGTGTGCGGCTATGTCTGTTTGTGTGTGTCTATTAGAGTAACTCTGTAGTTATTGATAGGTGTCGCCCACTCCCTTCTTGTTCCCCGGCTCAAGGTCTGCGGGGATGAAGGGCGATGATGGATGGGTCGGGTTGGGCTGAATCAACTGCCACTAACCAGGTCACCCGGAGGAGGTGGCAAGAATACAATATATGTATATATTTGTTTCCAGCTTTGATGCAAAAAGGACTTTGTGGCTCTGTTCAATTTCAACACAATGTTCAGCACTCCAGGTTCCTCTCACACACTGCTTCCTCTCACCCACTGCTTCCTCTCACCCACTTCAAGTAGGCCACCCCGTAGGAGGGTACCTGTTATACTTAGTACCCGGAGGGACTGCACATCCTCCCGGCCTGAGTGCAAAGTAGGGAAGCCCCGCCCCTGGGTGAAATGAACTCTCTGATGGCGTCTGGGAAAGTTGTTGCAGTGCTACCCCTTCGCCCCCTCTCAGCGCTACCTCATATTTATTTATCATTCCTTATTATTTATTATGATTCATTTTTATTATTTATTATTGAATCTCTCTCCTCAAGCGTTTCCACTCGCACCTCCTAACAGGAGGACTGTTCTCACCATGGTCCCTTGGTGGACTCCATACCATTCTCGGATAAGCTAGCACTAGGTTATGATAATACTAGGTGATCACCCACCATTCTCTTTAGTGGACACGCCTCTCTATACCTCTTTATTACACCTTTTCAAACTTGTTACCCTACCCACAGAGGTTCTGGCTGCTCTTTCCCTCACTTTCCTCCTATTAATGGTTATTAGTTTAGAAGCTGAGTCTACTCTGACACGTCACTAGCTGCTACTAGTGCCAAAAGCCCGCTGGATAAGACAAATATTAGGCAAGGGGTTTGTTGTGGCGTCGCCTCTTCTAACCTTCTTCCAGTACACATAAAGTGTGGCTGCGCCGTCACCATCCTTTATGGTTAAAACTGAGGGCAATTTCGCCGGAATGGCGGGCAGGGTTGTCAAAGCGGGACGCGTGGACCGATTATGTGTAAATGATCGCATTCTGGAATTTCTGATGCTAGGGAGACATTTATCCTAACCTCCCAAGACCTCTCAAGGTGTAATAGTTCATAAGTGGAAAGAATAGTGGTAGTTGCATGGAGATCTTCCTCCTAGCGCGTCATCGCCTATATTATATGTATATAATCTCGCAATTTTCTTGAGGCTTATTTATTCTTTTATCAGATAGTCAATTTCTATTGATTTGAACTAAATATATAGTGAATATAGTAGTACAATTACTATATATCTATGGGTTTAAATAGTAAACCACTAACAAGGAGTAGACTAAAATAAATGTTTTTTGGTTCTTTATTAAAGGTTCTTTGCAACGTTTCGAGCTAACGGTCATTTTATGCTCGTTTTGTTGACGGCTGCTTTTCTGTGTTTAATGAACCTATTCAAGCTCGGCAGTTTCTTGATTACATTAAGGGTCTGCACCCCAAAATTCATTTTACCATTGAAAGAGAGAACCGAATTAGTATCCCCTTTTAAGATAATTTAGTCTCTAAAGAAAACGGTAATATCTTGACTTTAGTTTAGAGAAAACGAACTTGTACAGGTTAAGGGGCAACTTTTATATCTTCTGCTATTTTATTATAAATATCGGTGAATTTGGGGTTTATTTCTACCCTCGAATTTTGTGGTCGCTTTGTTAAAAATATATCTTTTTAAAAAATACGCGAATACTATATAGTGTATATCTATAGAATAAAGTATATAGCACTTTCACCTCGTCAGATAAGCTTTAAAAAAAAAAAATCACTGGCTCTCCATCTTGGAAGCCACAGTGTTAATTGTAATCGCATCCTATTGTATTATACATCATGTTGAAGGGATTTTTTTTCTGAATTAAAATATATGGACATTTCATATTAATCAATTTGAAAGAAAATATGCTTAATTTAATAACATTAAGGGCGAGACTTATGTCTAAAATCAAGGAACGTGGTAGAAGAACTAGACATTTAGCAATCGCCTTTAATTGCGGGGGTGTAGTGGGGCAACCCCCGCAATTAAGTGCGGAGGTATGGGGGGCGAAGTCACTCAATTTCGAAATTATCTTAAAAGTCAAATATAATACAATATAATGCAATAACCTGACAAAAAACTCCCCATTGCAAATAAGGTATTGCTTTGTAGTGGGTGCGCATTCTTTGAAACGAGGCTCCTCTTGGTCGCAGTTCAAGCAAATTTTCTTGTCTTTGTTCGGGCAATTTTGACTTGTGTTCGTCTCCAATTTGTAGTAGGAGAAGCACATCTGTTTATTGTGGAATTTGTCTTGTTCGATGTTTTGGGAGTTAATCCTCCTGTGATTATTACGTCATAACTACAGATTTTTCTTTCTTTTTTCCTTCGTCTGGTTAATATTTTCTTGTTACGAGGCTCTTCGTTCTTAGGAGAGGGGGTGGGGTGGTTTGTATTGGCTCTTTGTATCCCTCTTTCATGTGTAGGTCCTTCCTTCGTTATAGTCGTAGCTTGCGGACTCTTCCGTCTCTGCTTTTTTGTTTTTAGTTCGAAATGGTTGCCGCCTAAACCATTGGGTCTCGTCATAAACTTAATGAGGCGGAACGATTGAATTTTACAATATCCCATAAAATATTTATTTTTCCATTACCTGTTCCTGAACCACATACCCCAACTTGTTACCAGATCCAGAAATGGGCTACCATATGAAGGCAATTAAACCTCGGGCAATCAGCCGAAAATAATTCGCCCCATCCCATTGTCCTCTCTCCCGTTTTAGGGGTAGGGGGCTGGCGCATATTGGAAGCGTGACCATCTCCCTCTCGCGGTGTGGTGTATGTGAGGGAGGGGGGGAGTAGACGATATTCCAAGCTACGTTAATTATTTTGGCTAGTGCTTTTGATGTTTGGTGGAAATTAATTTTTGCTACACCAGACGATCCAAGTGCCTTTAGTCTGAATGACTGAAAGGCACTCCTAAATTCTTAAAGTATGATTAGGCCAGTCCGGGACGGGGATCGCGTTCATTCGTCTCTGTCGCTGCATGTAAGTGTTAGGTCATTATTTATTTCGTCCATGATTTCTGTTTCCAGACTGGGGTTTGTTTGTTTGTTTTTGTCATGCAGTTGTAATGATAGGTGTCTCCCTTCTGAGTATTTCACTTTCATGAAATCCTGTTCAGGGTTTTTGATGTCTCATATCGGCTTCATTTGAAACTAGGTTCCCATTTTCTGAGTTCTTTATACATAGAACGCTGCTTCGTTTACATTTGCTATTCTCTATACGCAGCTAGAGAATTGAATCTTGCCTTGCTTCGTTCGATCTTTTGTTGTTTTCTAAGTTTTCTTAACTCTTCTAGTTCACGAACCATTTTGCCTTGATCTGCTTTGGCTCTTATCTAAGATTAAATTAATAGGATCTGTTACCTATTTGCAATGTTTCCTGCTTTTTCCTATCTAGCTCTTGGTTAAGTAGATATCTTTTTGTACTCTTTGCATTTTTTTCTTTGGGGGCGGGGGCGGTCTTAGATATGCAATGGAGGACAGCGGAGGTATAGTAGAGTTACACACACCATTGCCATATCATCAACATTATCGCTAACTATAATTTATCATTAATCTTATAATTTAAAAAGGGGATTTTTTTGAGTCCTTGAATAATAATTTCATCTTAGTTTGGTTATGACTAATGTTTTTTATCAAAGCTATTTCTAATAAGTCTTTTATAATATCAATAAACAAAATGGTGTAGTTCAGAAATAAATTTGTACCTTTAGAATTGTACTCTAGTATTTATTTTAAAAGGGGGGAAATTTTGTTCCTTTTTAAAATTATTATAATTGGCGAAGTTCAGAAAATTTATAAAAATTTAACCATGGGTTCTTTTTTTAGATTTTAATCTCAGTAGCGAAGCGCAAGTTTCCCCCCGTAGAGGGGAGTGGCGAAGCCATTGCCTGGTATACATCTATTTCTTCTGTTCTGCAATCTTTTTTTTCTGAATTAATTCAGAGTTTGCACAGTTGGCGAAGCTTTCTTTACCCGTTTCCAGTACCCGTTTGAAGTTATATTCCTTCCATCCACCTAAGGAGGACGATACTATCTTTAATTTATCATAATTGGTACGGATCTTCCCTTTATTTCATTCATTGATGTGTCTTATCTCTTAGGCAGTCATAGGAACTTTCAATTAAGCATTTTAAAAGGGAAAAACGATCGATTACCTGATGTCGTTGGCGAATTGAATATTTAAGGGTTGCTTGAATTTGCGATATATGCAATATAGATATTATAATGCAGGGCTCAAATAACCTTCCTGCGAATTTATCAAAAGCCTTGGCCACAACACGACGCGTGATCCCCAAATAATTCCTATTTTTGTTGCATCTGTCAATCTCTTCCATTATGGAACTTATTGATAATTATGTGCTAAGAGTTTTCCTGAAGCCGAATTGGTGTTTGTTGTAGAGGGAATTCTTCACAAAATGGATGACCAGTCTTTTATTGAGGAGATTCTCAAATAATTTCTACCCAATCTCTAGAGGGGGGAATGGACGGGAACTCTTTTTTTCGTTCGGGGCTTCCCCCCTTTGGCTATAAATACCATTTTAACGATTTTATAGTCATCTGGAAAGTAGCCGGTGTTTAAACAAGCATTGTATATTCTCCTTAAACTTTACAGTATCCAGGAGTGGTGCGCTCGTATAGTTTAATTTAGTTAGCCCCTTATGGCCCGGTGCTTTGCGATCGAAGGAGAGCAGTGCACTCGTCATTTATTCCGTTGTTATTAGTTCTTCCACTTTTCGCAGCTTATTCGTTCGATTTTCTCGTTTTCGGATCTTAACGTCTTCGTTTGCGTTTTTTTTATTTCTCTTTTCTGTTTGGGAGATGATTCTTTTAATCTTATCACGATTTTACAAAAGTCTTTTAGACCAGGCTTTATTGTAGAGTTGCTCGATGGCCTTTGCCACTGTTGTACTATGATTAATTGTCCAAGTTCTTCTTTTATTTGTAGTGTCTCTTCGTATCTTGTTTTGACGCATATCTGTTATAATTCTCTCAGTTCACGATGCACATTCTTCATCCGTTCGGTCCATTCATAAGTCGAAATGTTGTTATTGGAGGTTTTGTGGGTCGCTTTTCTATCTACTCTGATTTATTCTTGGTAGTTCCTCGTCTACTTCTTCCAATGTAGTGTCTTGTAGATCTGGTAAAGTTTAATCATTCAGGTCTGCCTCATAGGTTCCTATTTATTCTCATTAGGATGCATATATAATCGCTACATGGTGTAGTTTCGGGTTGTAGGTGGAAGTTAGACGGCTTGTTAGACAGATGTCAGGCTCTTGGGCTGATCGTTTCGTGAAGAAGGTCGGGAACTCTGTTCCCGGACGCTGGACGATTTTTTCGTCTAAAAAGATGTTTAAGCACCGTCGCTAGTCCGGTATCCTGATTATCGTCCATTACCGCCCCATCGTAGCGTATATGGTTGGTCGCTATTACCTTTTAATCTCTCAAATTTGACTTTTTGGTCTTTGTTTCCTCCATCTACATTTTCCATTTTTCTATTATTTCATGTGTAATTAGTTTGAAGCGTTTTGATGCTGTGTACCGTCGTCGTATGCCGCTTGTTATGGTAATTTATTTTTCTATTTCCTCATTCAGTTTTATTGTTTTGTTGTCTTGATATAGTGTGCCTCTTTATCTATTGTTAATCTTTTTATCGTCTCTATTATTTTTGCTCCTTTGACTGAGTCTTAAGCCTTTGAAAAACCAATACTTGTGACTATTAACGGTGGTTTTCCTTATAACTGGTTTCTATGCAGTGGTTTAGTATCAGGAGGTTGTCCTCTATTCTTCTTCCTGGGGTGAATCCTGAGTGTTGTTCTTTGTCTTCATTGTTCTTTTTTGTCCTTTACGATGGCCATGAATATCTTGTATGAAATTGATGTCAGTGCAATTGGTCTCATGTCTTTAGCTGTTGGCTTTGTTACAGTTTGTATTAGTACTGCATTTTATCTTCAACTTTCTCTCGTTCCTTTATCTTTGTGATACAAATTCCACTCTTACAATTTTTTAAGAAGTCAGGTTTTAGTTTGTCTGGTCCGGCTGCTTTCCTATTCTCCAATCTTTTTAGTTGTTCCTTAACTTCTATTTCAATTTTTCGGTCGTCATTGGTAGTAACTCTTTTATAATTGGATGAGCTAAGTCCAGATGCTCCCAGATTCCTTCCTGTATCCCGTTCCTTTCTTTTTTTACGCATCTAGTAAGCATACCGTTTTCTTTCTTGTGTGTTACATTCTAGATTTCTATCTCTGGTTCTGCATTTTTGGTATTTAATGGTTGCTCATTTTCATCAGATCTTCTTTTCCTCTTGTTGGGTTTCCTAAGTTTGTGTCCGTATTTCCATAGTTCTCCTTTGTGGATTTTCTTGTATTGATTTGGTTAGCTGGTCATGTTTTTGTTTTTCGTCTTTTACTAATTTTTGTCTTTGTGTTATTGTATATTATAAATTATTTAATCTCTTTTCCTTTCTGTGGTTTATTGCCCTCCTCTTCTCTATTTAGTATTCTTCTTTCCGTTATTTCTTTTCTTTACACTTCGTTCATCCAAGGGGGTTCTTGTATTTTCTTATTTTTTCCGTGTTTTTGTTACTATTTTGTTTGCTTTCCTTTTCATAATCTTTCCCAGGGATATAATATCCGATACTTCGGGGTTGTTTTCTTTTCTTTTTGAAACTCATTTCGCGATACATCATCTGTTTCGTAATGTTTTCTGTGTCCAGTATTTTGTAACCATTTGTCTTCCTTCTTATGTTGAACCCTATTTCCATTAAAGTAAGATCTGATACGTCATAATTTTCTTTATTTTTATCTTTCCATTTTCATTAATTGATCATACATAATACAACTTACCTTTGCGAAGTCTATTGCACTCATGGTTAATTCTTTCCCATGTTGTTACACCTGAACACCTTTGGCTGGCTTCTCTCTCGAAGCTAGTCCTGAACCTGTGATCTTAGAGTCGTTCATTTTTAAGGCTCTTGCTTCTCATACACTTCTTCCATTACAGAGTGAAATTGGCGTGCGAGTATTGTCTAATTCCCAAATTCACGGCAAGACTGTCCTGGCTGAAATATTAAGGTAAGAACATTGATGTTTTTTCCTCTCAGAGACGATGTAATTGCTTCCACTTTTCCTTCTACAACTCGGAAAAAAAGGGCATTTTTAGGAAAATTAAAAATAGTGAAGGTCATTTAAGACAGCGAAATTATGAGATTAAAGTGGCAAATAAGGCAAAGGAAGATCCTAAAGTTATTTTACTTTATGGAGAATAAATCCCAATAAAGGAGAATAGTTCGATTGAAGTCTTCAAATGTGTAAAAGGTTCTAATAGGGAGACATAGATGACTGCTTCTCTGTATTTGGTGAACGTATTCCAGCTCGCCAGTTTCTTCATTACATTAATACTCACTCTGCACCCCAAAATTCCGTTTACCATTGAAACGGAAAACCAAAAGAGTATCCCCTTTTAAGATAATTTATTTAGTCACTAAAGAAAACGGTAATATCTCTACTTCAATTCATAGAAAATGATCTTCTACAGTTTAGGGAGTAACTTTTATAGTTTCTGGGATTTCAATATAAATTTTTATTTAAATCGAGGCTTTCAGTGCCCTCAATTGCAATTAACTTGTATCTTAGTAGTGGAGTTGCATCCTTTGAAATGATGTTCCTTTGGACGCATTTCTAAACAAATATTTTGTCTTAGTTCGAGCAATTTTGACTTGTGTTCGTCTCCAATCTGCCAAAAATTTAAAAAAATCATATCCAGCATGATGCTGTCATGTGGAATTCTGTGCCTTACTGGCCCCACCACTCGAGTTTACTCCTCTGCCTACTTACCTTCAGGGGATGTCTTCTGTTATCTTATTCTCCTCTATCTTCTTCGGGGCACCCGAATGAAGTCGACCGCGAGTATTTTTGAGCGCTATTTTTATTTCCTTCAAATATGAAGCGAAATAGAGAAAGTAAAGATGTAGTCTAGAAAGATATGGACAGCAGACAGGAAAAAATGCAGAGATAATGTCGAAGAGTCGCCGCCTCCCCCCGGCTACTCGTTCCACCAGTGATGAAAGAACAAATGTTGCTTGGCAACTAGCCTGCAAATCCACCCTCCGGTCGGGTGTTTCCATGGCGACGTCCTGGGGGTACATCTTCCTTTCGTTTTCGACCTTTTTGGCCGTCTCCCCAGACCGCGGAACTCGCCCCCAAAGACCACCGACCGCCTTCTGGTTTATAGTTGCCACCACATAATTAGGAGTAGAACGGCTCTAAATTCTGGGATACCTCCTAACTAACGAGGGCATCTCTCACCTCTGTCTCCTGACGGAGGTGCTGCAGCCATACACGATTTCCTTATTCCATTTTGAGAGGAATCTTGTACAGGATGCAGCTATCATCTCAACGATCGCACAAACGCAACATATCCCCACTAAATTGGCTGCCAAGTGCTGTTAATGCCGTTCAGGCCCAATTTGCTATTTCCTCAGCCACCGAATTAAGGCACCCATCGCAGCCCCGCTTCCCTTTTATTTTGGTTGATGCCAGTGAGGGGAAGGGGGAGTGGCACCTTAAAACCCATTCAGAAGGGAACGTGGGTGCCGTTTGCTTTGTTTAGAAATACTTTTCGCAGGTTCAATCAAAATTGTCTACCTTTGGAAAAGAGCACATTCCCGCTTTTTCCGCCGTCAGAAAATTTGTTCCCACGATACAAGGCTCCAAGATAACCCTTTTACTGGTCACAAGGCTCTCACTTTCGTATTTCTTTCTCTCAAGTCTTCCCACCCTCCTGGTGGCTCGAGAGCGGGATTTCATTACACAATTTGTGAGTGACCTGCAGTTGTCACACGCCAAGCATCTCATCCCCGCTTACGCTCTGTCTTACGAATACACCGACCACAAACATTCTCTCTTTCATGGTCAGAATGACGATTCTAACTCGCGTGGTACTGTTCGAGCGCAGCTCTTCCACCGTCCTTTCAAACAGTCAACTCTGCTTTCTGAAGGCACACTTTCTCTTATTTTGGAGCACTTTTTTATTGCCTAAAATCTTCTTCGTACTGGTGTTCCCTGTCAGCACATGCGCAGCACCAAACCAGGATTCAGGCAATCTCCTCCTATTACCTACTTCTTGCCTCATCTGGTCATCATTTTAGTCCAGATTCCCTCTCTGAGTTGCTCTGGATTGCAGATTCTTAGAATGCATTAAAGCACTCGTGGTTTTCCGGCATGGTTATCTTTAGTAGGTCATTTGCCTTGAGTAGTGCGTTTAAAACCTCCTTGTAGCAACCAGGCTTTACTGATAGCTTGAGATTATCATAATGGTTCGTAATTCGGAGACACCTCAGAGTTAATACTACTTAGTAAAAAAGTAGCCACAAGGTCGTGATGGTTCGTAAGTTGCAAACACATCTGGGTTAATACTACTTAGTAACAAAGTAGCCACAAGGTCGTGATGGTTCGTAAGTTGAGAACACATCTGGGTTAATACTACCTAGTAACAAAGTAGCCACAAGGTCGTGATGGTTCGTAAGTTGCAAACACATCTGGGTTAATACTACTTAGTAACAAAGTAGCCACAAGGTCGTGATGGTTCGTAAGTTGCAAACACATCTGGGTTAATACTACTTAGTAACAAAGTAGCCACAAGGTCGTGATGGTTCGTAAGTTGCAAACACATCTGGGTTAATACTACTTAGTAACAAAGTAGCCACAAGTTCGTGATGGTTCGTAAGTTCAAAAACATCTGGGTTAATACTACTTAGTAACAAAGTAGCCACAAGGTCGTGATGGTTCGTATGTTGCAAACACATCTGGGTTAATACTACTTAGTAACAAAGTAGCCACAAGGTCGTGATGGTTCGTAAGTTGCAAACACATCTGGGTTAATACTACTTAGTAACGAAGTAGCCACAAGGTCGTGATGGTTCGTAAGTTGCAAACACATCTCGGTTAATACTACTTAGTAACAAAGTAGCCACAAGGTCGTGATGGTTCGTAAGTTGCAAACACATCTGGGTTAATACTACTTAGTAACAAAGTAGCCACAAGGTCGTGATGGTTCGTAAGTTGCAAACACATCTGGGTTAATACTACTTAGTAACAAAGTAGCCACAAGGTCATGATGGTTCGTAAGTTGGAGACACCTCAGAGTTTATACTACTTAGTAACAAAGTAGCCACAAGGTCATGATGGTTCGTAAGTTAGGGACACCTCAGGGTTAATACTACTTAGTAACAAAGTAGCCACAAGGTCGTGATGGTTCGTAAGTTGCAAACACATCTGGGTTAATACTACTTAGTAACAAAGTAGCCACAAGGTCGTGATGGTTCGTAAGTTGCAAACACATCTGGGTTAATACTACTTACTAACAAAGTAGCCACAAGGTCGTGATGGTTCGTAAGTTGCAAACACATCTGGGTTAATACTACTTAGTAACAAAGTAGCCACAAGGTCGTGATGGTTCGTAAGTTGCAAACACATCTGGGTTAATACTACTTAGTAACAAAGTAGCCACAAGGTCGTGATGGTTCCTAAGTTGCAAAAACATCTGGGTTAATACTACTTAGTAACAAAGTAGCCACAAGGTCGTGATGGTTCGTAAGTTGAAAACACATCTGCGTTAATACTACTTAGTAACAAAGTAGCCACAAGGTCGTGATGGTTCGTAAGTTGCAAACACATCTGGGTTAATACTACTTAGTAACAAAGTAGCCACAAGGTCGTGATGGTTCGTAAGTTGCAAACACATCTGGGTTAATACTACTTAGTAACAAAGTAGCCACAAGTTCGTGATGGTTCGTAAGTTGCAAACACATCTGGGTTAATACTACTTAGTAACAAAGTAGAAACAAGGTCGTGATGGTTCGTAAGTTGCAAACACATCTGGGTTAATACTACTTAGTAACAAAGTAGCCACAAGGTCGTGATGGTTCGTAAGTTGCAAACACATCTGGGTTAATACTACTTAGTAACAAAGTAGCCACAAGGTCGTGATGGTTCGTAAGTTGCCAACACATCTGGGTTAATACTACTTAGTAACAAAGTAGCTACAAGGTCGTGATGGTTCGTAAGTTGCAAACACATCTGGGTTAATACTACTTAGTAACAAAGTAGCCACAAGGTCGTGATGGTTCGTAAGTTGCAAACACATCTGGGTTAATACTACTTAGTAACAAAGTAGCCACAAGGTCGTGATGGTTCGTAAGTTGCAAACACATCTGGGTTAATACTACTTAGTAACAAAGTAGCCACAAGGTCGTGATGGTTCGTAAGTTGCAAACACATCTGGGTTAATACTACTTAGTAACAAAGTAGCCACAAGGTCGTGATGGTTCGTAAGTTGCAAACACATCTGGGTTAATACTACTTAGTAACAAAGTAGCCACAAGGTCGTGATGGTTCGTAAGTTGCAAACACATCTGGGTTAATACTACTTAGTAACAAAGTAGCTACAAGGTCGTGATGGTTCGTAAGTTGCAAACACATCTGCGTTAATACTACTTAGTAACAAAGTAGCCACAAGGTCGTGATGGTTCGTAAGTTGCAAACACATCTGGGTTAATACTACTTAGTAACAAAGTAGCCACAAGGTCGTAATGGTTCCTAAGTTGCAAAAACATCTGGGTTAATACTACTTAGTAACAAAGTAGCCACAAGGTCGTGATGGTTCGTAAGTTGCAAACACATCTGGGTTAATACTACTTAGTAACAAAGTAGCCACAAGGTCGTGATGGTTCGTAAGTTGCAAACACATCTGGGTTAATACTACTTAGTAACAAAGTAGCCACAAGGTCTGATGGTTCGTAAGTTGCAAACACATCTGGGTTAATACTACTTAGTAACAAAGTAGCCACAAGGTCGTGATGGTTCCTAAGTTGCAAAAACATCTGGGTTAATACTACTTAGTAACAAAG
Source organism: Ceratothoa steindachneri (assembly GCA_963969495.1). Classification (NCBI taxonomy): domain Eukaryota; kingdom Metazoa; phylum Arthropoda; class Malacostraca; order Isopoda; family Cymothoidae; genus Ceratothoa; species Ceratothoa steindachneri. The sequence goes on along the minus strand of CAXAKS010000006.1, from coordinate 44,396 downwards.
TAGCCACAAGGTCGTGATGGTTCGTAAGTTGCAAACACATCTGGGTTAATACTACTTAGTAACAAAGTAGCCACAAGGTCGTGATGGTTCGTAAGTTGCAAACACATCTGGGTTAATACTACTTAGTAACAAAGTAGCCACAAGGTCGTGATGGTTCGTAAGTTGCAAACACATCTGGGTTAATACTACTTAGTAACAAAGTAGCCACAAGTTCGTGATGGTTCGTAAGTTTCAAACACATCTGGGTTAATACTACTTAGTAACAAAGTAGCCACAAGGTCGTGATGGTTCGTAAGTTGCAAACACATCTGGGTTAATACTACTTAGTAACAAAGTAGCCACAAGGTCTGATGGTTCGTAAGTTGCAAACACATCTGGGTTAATACTACTTAGTAACAAAGTAGCCACAAGGTCGTGATGGTTCCTAAGTTGCAAAAACATCTGGGTTAATACTACTTAGTAACAAAGTAGCCACAAGGTCGTGATGGTTCGTAAGTTGCAAACACATCTGGGTTAATACTACTTAGTAACAAAGTAGCCACAAGTTCGTGATGGTTCGTAAGTTGGAGACACATCTGGGTTAGTACTACTTAGTAAGAAAGTAGCCACACAGTCGCAATGGTTCGTAATTGGGACTTAGTAAGTAGTAAGTAGCTACTTCTTTGATGAGTTCCTTCCATTTGTCTGCTTCTTGTTCATTTATTAGCATTTATTCTATCTTTTTACCGTGCATTGAATCCATAAGTTCCAGCAATGATTCTGCATTGCTTCTTTGGGAGAGGAGGTGGTTCTGTGGGACCTTGTCGAAGTGCGGAGGCTCTTCCTCTCCGATTGAGAGTCGCTTGTTTGTGTTTACCCTGCTTGGATTCCCTCGGAGTCTTTTTCGACTGATTTCTGTTCTTTGTGCGTCTATTCAATTTTCCTCAATTGGCCTTTACCTATATTCACTTTGTTCAGAGCCTCGAGTTCTTTTTCATAGCACCCGCATGGGGGAGGGGTCCCATATTGGCTGTGTGCGTGTATTAAGCGCGTCAAGATCTTTGCCTCCATTCTTGGATCCATATCTTAATTTCCTCTACGGTCGTATTTACTCGGTGTTCTGGTAGGATAATTTATACCTCATTTTCCTTTAGGTCGGCTTTTCTTTCCTCAATCAGTTATCATGCTTTGCCTTGTTAACGTTTTCCTTGTTACCCTGCTTTTCCTCCTTCGAGGTGGGTCTTCCATCTGTGATTTCTTGGGGGTTTTGGACCTCCATCATAAGCTTAATGAGGGGGAACGTTTGGACTTTACAATATCCCATAAATTATTCTATTTGCCCATTCCTAACCCATATGTTCCCTGTGGTCATGGGGTCCCATTGTAAAAACCTTAATTATATGATAGGCTATTCGCCATCCCCCCCCCCTCCCCGACACACACACCGACTTGTATTTTTTGGGGGGAGGGACACATTTTGGAGGCTTGTCCCTTCCCCGGTGAGGGATTATATAATAATGCAAGTTCAAATGAGGACAACAGATTCGATCAGGACTTCGGCCCGTGCGGTGGTTTCGGTGTTTACACTCTTTCAAGCGATCGCCTTCTCAAATTATCCTTTATCTTGTGAATTATTCAATTTTATCTCTTTATTTATTTTATTTGTGTTTAATCTCAACTCATAAATTGGGGAGAGGAAACTGTTTCCCTCGCATTGCTGCTTCAGTCAACTGGACAGGATTGTGTGTGCATTTCGTTACGCGGTAAATTGCATGCCTCTATTGGGGAAAGTTTCCCCCCCCCCCGAGTGTTGAGGTTGCAAGTGCGTGAACTCTAGAACACGGCTTCTGGCTCAGCTAGTGCGCGCGAGTGTGTTGTTCCATCATAACTGGCCTCTATGGAGGCTGGTGAAGGTAAGAAAAGAAAGAAATAATACGAAGAAAAGGACAAAGGCTTCCTACTTCTCAATTGGGCCCTGCGGAAGGTAACGTACTGACAAACGGTTTTTTTTTTGGGGGGGGGGGATTTGTATGTCTATTTCTGTCTCTGACATGCCCTCCCCCTCCCCATACACACTTACACATCCACAGAACGGGTTTTTCAACCTCCTTCCTTGGGTGAAATGAAGGAGGCATAGTTTTTTTTTATACTTGACCCATTATTTTCAAGTTAAATCTTACAAACGTTTAGAAACCAAGTATGAGTAGTTATAGGTAGGCCTCTGAGGTTATCTAAGCAGTGTATTGAAGCAAATAATAAGTGATGGGATTCATGAAGACTAATACAATGGTTATTCGTATGTGAGGTGCCAAGTTGTTTTGTCCACAGCCATGGATCTCACATTGTAGACCTACCAACCTGCTACAATGAGTGCACTAAAGATGATCCATTCCCTGAAACCCCTGTCGAATATCCAAATGGATTGAGGGCTGTGAATCTGTTCTTCTTTCAAACGTGTATAAGAGGGAATGATTTTTTCCCAACCTTTTCTTATTTATTTTTATTTAGCCTATTATGAAGATGTAAGGTTTCTTCGGTGAATTTTGCTCTAGTAAACATTTACCTAAATTCTACCCATTATACTACTTTGGAATAGGTACTTAAAATTAAAGAGGGTTCTACAAGTTAATAGTTTTTATAGACGTGTCTTGGTGTCTAAGTTACACATTTTAATATTGATATTGTCTCTTGTAGTTGAGTGGTAGAGCTTTTGACGAGCCTTGAGCTTCGTCTACATTCTGGATACTAGGAAATGGATGGGATTATCTTAACCCATCAGAGGATGCAAAGGACTAGGGAGCAGTTATAGCATTTTTCAATAAGAGAAATGTAATTAGCATTTTTTAATAAGAGAAATGCTAATTACAAAGGTTATCTTTTAAAGTCTATATAGAACTCGTATGCGAGGTCACACCTTGTTTTGTATACAGACATGGATTCCACATGGAATCAGTTGAATAATCACATCTAAGTAGCCAATGTGCTCTTAAGATCCACATACGTCAGAAGTGGAACTGGCTGGGACGCAGAGCAATTCTTTCCGATTGGTGGTGTAAAAAATCATTCATCTCATCCCATTGTCATTCTAATCCTTATGCGCATTTCATGATCCGGTCGGTGTATATAGTCCACGTCTGAAAAGGGACGGATGCTATGCCCGTTCACGCACAAATGTATGAGCAATCTTAGCTTATTTGTGTTAGCATCCCTAAAGTCTTCATATACGAGGGGCGGTCAATAAGTTTTGCGAATCGGTAGGGCAAAACAGAGGAAAGGGGGATGGCTATTTATGGGGGTGTTAGGACAAGTTATGACAAGTCAGGACCTGCAGCCGCACGCTCCTGCCTCGTCTATTTAAGTAGCAGTAGCTGATTGCAGATCGTCAGTCACATTTTTTTTACAATGGAGAAGGTTGAGCACCACGCAGTGATCACATTTTTGACCAAGGCAGGCAAGAATGAAAAAGAGATCCATGAACGCATGGTTGCAGTGTACACCGACATCGCCCCTTCCTATGCAACCATTTCTCGCTGGAATAGGGAGTTTCGCCATGGTCGTGAGTCCCTTGAAGATGACCCCCGTCCAGGACGCCCGTCAGACGTGACCAACGAGGACAATGTGGCTCCGTGTGGAGACGATGATCTTCGAAAATCGACGGGTGAAGGTCGAAGAAATCGAGCGAGAACTTGGAATATCAAGTGTTATCAACATCATCCACGACAATTTGCCCATGAACAAGGTTTCTACTCGTTAGGTCCCTAGAAACTTCACGCCCCATGATCGACTTCAACGTCGTCAAAGTCCACAAGGCCACAGTTGCCCAAGCTGCCCTGCGCGAGTGCGGATTCGAGGAGCTCAACCATCCCCCCTACAGTCCATATCTGGCCCCTAGCGACTACTTTTTATTTCGCCAGCTCAAGGCTGCACTGCATGGACGCCGGTTTGGGGACGATGAAGATGTCCAGCTCGCCGTCGAGGAGTGGATTGAACAGCAGTCGGGAGATTTCTGGTTGTCGAGAATTCGAAGCCTCAGGGACAAGTGGCGCAAGTGCATTTTCCTCATATCTCATTTCCTTATATCCGAATTGCAAAACTTATTCACCGCCCCTCGTATGTATATATATTTTAGCATGGGTGCATAAAAACCTTTTGGCTCCATTCCAGAAGCGTTCTCTTTTCTAACCTCAAATGTGCAATTTCTGCCCCCAAATTCGGTTTTCTGTTTCAATGGTAAACAGAATATGAGTATCCCCCTTTAATATAAAATATCTCTTAAATCGAGGCTTTTGGTACTCTCCATTGCAATTAACTCTTTGCTTAGTAGTGTATTCGAATTCTTTGACACAGTTTTTTTTTGGTAGCGTCTCGAAAACTTCTTGCTTTGTTCGAGCAATTGTGGACTTGTCCTAAACTGTTGTCGCTCGTGAATATCACGTCCTAACTACGGATTTCTTTTTTTTTTTTCCTTGGTCTGTCTAAGATTTTTCCTGTTACCAGGGGGAGAAGTACTCATTCTATTTGACAAACTAAATGTCTCTCTATAAGTATAATTAAATTAATTTCTCGTGTTTTAAATAATAAGCTTGAGTTTTCATTATTTTAAGAGTCTTTAACTATAAAAACTGGCTCCGTCAGATTCCAACTTAAACAGCGTAGTGATGCGCGCTGAACGAAGCCTTGAGCTTCGTCTCTGTTCTGGATATTAATTATCCTTTGGATGTAGTTTATGAAATGGATGGTATTAGCTGAGGAGGATAAGGACGTGGCAGTAGTTATAGTTAGGTCACTGATTTCTTCTGTGCAGTGGATTGAACCAAATAGTGTTGGGATTCATTAAGAGAAATGTTGCTCTTATGTTGTACACAGCCATGGATCACACGTTTTACACATGATACCAACCTGCTAGTGTCAGGTCAATAAAGGTGAGACCTTTCATGATGAATCTCTAAGATTGGGGGGCGGGTGGTGAGATTATATATTAGCAAGAGTTAAAAACAACCATAGATTCGAGCCGTGTGGTAGTTTTTGGTGTTGACATTCCTTCACTCGATCTTTTTTTTAAAGTAACACTTGTTAATTAATGGTAAGTTAATTATCCTTTTTTATATCGTTTTATGTAGGCAAATGCTGCTATCCCACCAAATCGCCCATTTTAAGGATGACTTCATTCCTAGCTCTTGCCCGATGGGGCGGAACACAACAGTAAAAACAATGACTATTGGGGCAACTAATAATGTCTGGCGAAGGCATTTGTATTCGAACCCTACGATGATTATTTTGAAATGGGAGGTTTCGCCCTTATACCCCCATTTCACAGTAGGAGATTGAATTGAATAGTAGTAGGATTACCTCGAGTTAGGATGAATGCAGTATAAAGAGTATAATGTGAGGTTCAAATACTCGTCGTGCGATTTTATCTAAAACACACATGATATCCACGCAATTTCCCCCATTTTTTTGGCCTGTCAATCTCTCCATTATGGAGCCGATTGCCAATTCTATGCTTCTATTTTTCCAGAAGCCGAATTGGCGGTTGTTGTGGAAGGAATTCCTTTCCAAATGGTTAACCAGTCTTTTATTGAAGATGTTCTCGAATAATTTCTCTAAAGGGGAGATTCGTCGGTAACACTCTTTTCGTTGTGGGCTTCCTCTCTTTGGCTATATTTTATAGTCATTTAGGAAGTAGCCGGTGTTTATTTAAGCAAGCATACTATATTTTCCTCACCCTTCCAGTCTGGTTTAATTTAGTTAGCCCCTTATGGGCGAACGAGAGCAGTGCACTCGTCATTTCTTCGGTTGTTATTAGTTCACTGTGGCGGATGTCTCCTATGTGGTTATTAAGCTCGGCTTTTATATGACTCGAACTTTATCGAATTCTTCGCTTACCCTGAAAACTTTACTCCAGTTTTCGCATCGTATTTGTTCGATTTTCTGTTTTGGAGGTGACCGTTTCAATCGTCTCACGATTTTCCAGAAATATTTTGGACAGGCTTTTTGGTAGAGTTCTCCGATTGCCTCGTCCCACTGTTCTTTTTATTAGTATTACATCTCTTGACGTCCTTTCTCTCACCCATATGTGGTATGATTCTCTCGGTTCCATTTAGATGTCGAAATGATTTTGTGTTTTTGTAGGTCACTTTTCTATCTACTCTGATCATGGTTTTATTTATTCTTGGTAGTTCCTCGTCTATTTCTTCCAATTTAGTCTCCTGTAGATCGGGTAAAGTGTAATCATTTAGGTCTGCCTCATTTGATTCTATTATTAAGATGCTTATATGATCGCGTGTAGGTGTAGGTTTTACGGGGTTAGACGGTTTGTTAGAGAGATGTCTTGCTTTTTGGCTGTGATGATTGTTGTGAACTCTGTTGTCCGTCGGAAAGACTCTGGACGATGTTTGCGCCTAAAAAGATGTTTAAACACCGTCCTCTCCAGTTGCTCGTCCGGTATCCTGATTCTTGGCATCTTGCATTGGATAGAGATGTGGGAATAGACAAAAATTGCCTCCCTGGTGGTTGGCATCCGGTAGCTAACTAATATCATGCCCCCGAGCTCCATTTTATTCTTTATCGCCAAATACGATTCTTCCAGGTTCCTGATTTTCTTGTATGCCCCTTTTTTCTTTGCGATTCCTGCCCCATCATGGCGTCCCTCCTATTTGTGGTTGGTCGATATTAGACGGTTTGTTAGACGGTTTGTTAGAGAGATGTCTTGCTTTTTGGCTGTGATGATTGTTGTGAACTCTGTTGTCCGTCGGAAAGACTCTGGACGATGTTTGCGCCTAAAAAGATGTTTAAACACCGTCCTCTCCAGTTGCTCGTCCGGTATCCTGATTCTTGGCATCTTGCATTGGATAGAGATGTGGGAATAGACAAAAATTGCCTCCCTGGTGGTTGGCATCCGGTAGCTAACTAATATCATGCCCCCGAGCTCCATTTTATTCTTTATCGCCAAATACGATTCTTCCAGGTTCCTGATTTTCTTGTATGCCCCTTTTTTCTTTGCGATTCCTGCCCCATCATGGCGTCCCTCCTATTTGTGGTTGGTCGATATTAGACGGTTTGTTAGACGGTTTGTTAGAGAGATGTCTTGCTTTTTGGCTGTGATGATTGTTGTGAACTCTGTTGTCCGTCGGAAAGACTCTGGACGATGTTTGCGCCTAAAAAGATGTTTAAACACCGTCCTCTCCAGTTGCTCGTCCGGTATCCTGATTCTTGGCATCTTGCATTGGATAGAGATGTGGGAATAGACAAAAATTGCCTCCCTGGTGGTTGGCATCCGGTAGCTAACTAATATCATGCCCCCGAGCTCCATTTTATTCTTTATCGCCAAATACGATTCTTCCAGGTTCCTGATTTTCTTGTATGCCCCTTTTTTCTTTGCGATTCCTGCCCCATCATGGCGTCCCTCCTATTTGTGGTTGGTCGATATTAGACGGTTTGTTAGACGGTTTGTTAGAGAGATGTCTTGCTTTTTGGCTGTGATGATTGTTGTGAATTCTGTTGTCCGTCGGAAAGACTCTGGACGATGTTTGCGCCTAAAAAGATGTTTAAACACCGTCCTCTCCAGTTGCTCGTCCGGTATCCTGATTCTTGGCATCTTGCATTGGATAGAGATGTGGGAATAGACAAAAATTGCCTCCCTGGTGGTTGGCATCCGGTAGCTAACTAATATCATGCCCCCGAGCTCCATTTTATTCTTTATCGCCAAATACGATTCTTCCAGGTTCCTGATTTTCTTGTATGCCCCTTTTTTCTTTGCGATTCCTGCCCCATCATGGCGTCCCTCCTATTTGTGGTTGGTCGATATTAGACGGTTTGTTAGACGGTTTGTTAGAGAGATGTCTTGCTTTTTGGCTGTGATGATTGTTGTGAACTCTGTTGTCCGTCGGAAAGACTCTGGACGATGTTTGCGCCTAAAAAGATGTTTAAACACCGTCCTCTCCAGTTGCTCGTCCGGTATCCTGATTCTTGGCATCTTGCATTGGATAGAGATGTGGGAATAGACAAAAATTGCCTCCCTGGTGGTTGGCATCCGGTAGCTAACTAATATCATGCCCCCGAGCTCCATTTTATTCTTTATCGCCAAATACGATTCTTCCAGGTTCCTGATTTTCTTGTATGCCCCTTTTTTCTTTGCGATTCCTGCCCCATCATGGCGTCCCTCCTATTTGTGGTTGGTCGATATTAGCTTATAATTCCATATCTTGATATCCTCGATGGTCGTATTGAATCCGTTTTCTGATATGAAGATTACAGCCGAGTCTATTTCTCAAAATTGTAACCTTTTCGTGGTCCAGCCGTTGGTGTTGATTTTCAGTATTCGCAAGTTTGTTCTCTGAATGTTAATTCTCGGCGTTACTATTTGTGTTTTCCTTTGGCGGATTTTCTTTGCCGCAATTCGAGTTTTCTCAATTTTCGCCATCCTTTCTCTACTTACGCTTTCCTCTTTGGGTAGTGGGACGTTTCTAACTGGTCTTGTGAACTTGTCTGATTAGTCGATTTTCTTTTCTTTGTTCTCCTGTTTGTTCTTCCTTACTTTGTTTGGTTATCCCCCTCGGTCGTTTTCGGTAGTCTCCTTCTTCCTCCATTGGTTTGGAGTCTAGTTTTGTTTTGTCCTCGTTCATTTCTTCCATTTCCTGTAAAAGGTAAACCATATGAGAATATTTTGGATTTTTTTTTTTTTATATTCACTCCTGGGACTATCATAACCACCACTCTCATTTTAGCCCAAATCTGTTAAGACTCAATTTCTGTCTTTACTCCTGCTTGGCTGGGTTCTCCTACGATGTAGCCGTTGCCATAGCAACGAGATCTATTCGAAGTTCTGGTGTTGTAGCCCCGAGTCATCTGTTTCTTTGGAAGTGACCTTAGGTCCCTCTAGGTGGAGGAGAGGTCCATGTCCCCGACCCAAAGTGGGCATATTTTTCTTCCTTCTTGGTTTTCGCTGACTTTCTTTTCCATTTTTCTTGAAATTGATTTCCTACTGAAAAATGACAGTTTGTCAAATTATTTAGGGGGTTATTTGTTTCGTTATGACGTACACCCTGCTCATGCTCTGGGTTTTGCCAGAATTATGGGTGGTACCGGTTGGGTCACTCCCGTGCGATGATTCGTGGGGTTTGGGGGTCCTGGCTGGCCCTCAGGGTCTGTGCTTGCCACTCCCCCCACCCTCGAGGGTTGACTCTTGGCCGAGTGGGCTTTTCCTCAGAGCTGCTTTCCTTAGCGACCACAATGATGTCCATTTCTATTGCGAGACATTTGAGAGGTTTAGGCAGAAAATGGCGGTGCGTTTATTTATTATACCCTTGAAAGGAAACAACATTAGTTTCAAAAGAATATTCGTTGATGTCTGCGTTAGGAATAAGACTCATTCCGTGGTTGATCAAAAGTACGTTTATGGATCAGCTACTAATTTCGATCCTTCCTTCGTTGCTTTTTATAGACAGTGATCCTCCATCGTACCTGGAGGATCTTTCTCTTATTTTAACTTTTGTAATTTTTCGTTTTATATACAGTAGCGGTTCTTAGGTTAGGTTAGGTTAGGTTATGCTATGCTATGTTATGTTATATTAGCATAGCATAGCATAGCTTAGCTTAGGTTAGATGTCTTTTTCCTAGGATCCAAGTCAAAAAAAGTGAATATGTATATTTTCATGGGTTTTTTGCGGGGTGTGGAGGAGCAAGAATAGTCTCGCAACTGTATCTTTTTTGTCGTCTAAAATTTGTGTGAAAATGGTATAAATTACATTTTTGCGACTATCTAAAAAAATCTTTGAAAATACAGATTTTCCCTTGTTTTTGACTTGGTTCCTGTGATATTGATTCGGAATAATTACCCCGCCACATTTTGGTAATTGCAATCGCGTCCTATTTTATCATTTTCAAACGCTTTTTTTATTTAAATATGATCGGAAGATTTTATATTGTCAATATTAACCCTTAAACCACCAAACGAATTTGTTCCAAATCGCTGCTGATGAATTTACTGTCCGTACATTGTTTTGGAAAATAATAAAATTTGATATTTATATATCAAATAACATCTTAAAATTGATTGAAGTTATTTATCTTGTTCCTAAAATTAATCTTTATTTTAGTTAGTGCTTAAAAGGTTTGTTTTATAGAAAACTTTGCTTCTATTAATCATATATATATATATATATATATATATATATATATATATATATATATATATATATATATATATATATATATATATATATGATTTTAATAGGGTTTTTTTCTTTATTCAAGAAACCTAATGCCAGGATTTAGAATTGTGATCACTACTAAATGATTATAATTAGGGTATGAGGATCGAAGCCCCCCATTTCGAAATAATCACCTTAGGGTTCGAATTCAATGAGGTCAGAGGTTGTTAGCCACTCCAATGTCCATTGCTCTTATGCAGAGCTCCGCCCCGAAAGGCAGAGTTGCAATCGTTTGCCTTTTTAAAATTATTGGTAGACAGGTTTGGGGGCGGGGGATTGCAATTGTCAATATAATGAGACCCTTTGAAACCAAAATATTTAAGTATGTTATAATAACGAAAAATTGATTGGCAGTTATTTTGTCTATCTCCTCCTGTTTTTATTTCGCCGTTTGCATCTTCCAATTATATAAATTTATTTAAATTTTCTGCATTCCTTTCATTCTACTGCCCTTGGCCCATAATTCTGTAGGTGTTGCTTTGCTAGCTACTTCTTCGATGGGTTCGTTCCATTTATCTGCTTCTTGTTCATTTATTAGCATTTTTTTCTTCTTCTTTTGTACGGTGCATTGAATCATGGGAAGTTCCCGCAATGATGCGGCGTTGGTTCCTTGAAAGGGGGAGGGGGTTCTTAGATTTACTTAAGGTGGTTCTGTGGGACATGTGTTTCTCCTGCTTGTTCTTCCCTCGGATTCCTCTTCAGGTGATTTCTGTTCTTTGTGCTTCTATTCAATTTGCCTCAATAACAACCGGTGGTTCCCATATTGGCTGTGAGCGTGTATTAAGCACGTCAAGGTCTTTGTCTCCATTCTTGGTTCCATATCTTAATTTCCTCGGGGGTCGTATTTACTCGGTGTTTTGGTAGAATTTATATTTCCTTTTCCTTGTGACCATGCTTTTCGTTCTTCAGGGTGTGTTTTCCATCTGTGGTTTCTTGTTGTTTTGGATTTCCCTCAAACTTAATGAGAGGGAAGGTTTGGATTTTACAATACCCCATAAACGCTTCATCCCTCCTTTGCCCAATCCTGATCCATATGTCTCTGTGGTCATGCGGTTCCATTGTAAAAGCCTTAATATATGATGCGACTATTCGCCCCTCCCCCCAGACAAACATACCGATTTGTCTTTTGGGGGATGGGGGGGCATATTTTGGAGGCTTGTCCTTTCCAAGGTGGGGGGTGGGGGGATTATATAATAATGCAAGTTCAAATGAGCATAACAAATTCGATCATGCCTTCGGCCCGTGCGGTGGTTTCGGTGTTGACACTCTTTCAAGCGATCGCCTTCTCAAATTATCTTTTCTCTTGTGAATTATTTAATTTCGTTCTTTATTATTTTTTTTGCGTTTAATTTAGACTCATAAATTGGGGAGAGGAAACTTAGTTTCCGTCGCACGACTGTTTCAGTCAACTGGACAGGATTGTGTGCGCATTTCCTTACGCGGTAAATTGCCTGCCTCTATTGGGGAAATTTGTGTTTTTCCCGAGTGTTGAGGTTGCAAGTGTGTGGGCCCTAGAACACGGCTTCTGGCTGAGCTAGTGCGCGCGGGGGTGTTGTTCCACTTAACTGGCCTCGATGGAGGCTGGTGAAGGGGAGAAAAGAAAGAGAAATAATACGAAGAAAAGGACAAAGGCTTCCGGAAGGTAACGTAGTGACAAACCGGGTGTTTTTTTTTTGGGGGGGGGGGCATTTGTACGTCTATTTCTCAACCACCCATTTTCTGTCCTTGACATACACTCCCCCTCCCCTCCACTCCCACCCTCACACCCCCACAGAACGGGTTTCCCAACCTTCTTCCTCATTTTCCTCCTTGGGTGAAATGAAGGAGTAGGTGGTCTACCCTTGATCCAAATTGGTAAATGAAATGGTATGGTTAGGGGAAGATAGAGTTAGGGTTTAACCCCTGTATTTTCCACTCAAACCTCATCCACCTTTCCGAAGTTAGATGTAGGTCTGTCATGCATGGACGAAGAGTACAATTTGTATTCATTTTGTTACTTTCTGTTTTCTCCCCCCTCCCCACGCTTTATTTATTTCTTTTTCAATGCTTTCATTTTGGCATAGTTTTGTTATACTTGACCCATTAGAAACGTTTAGAAAGGAAATAGGAGTAGTTATAGGTAGGCTTCTGAGATTCATTAAGAGAAATACAATGGTTATTCGTACGTGAGGTCCCATGTTGTTTTGTACACAGCCATGGATCTCACATTTTAGACATACGTACCAACCTGCTATAATGAGTGCAATAAAGGAGATCCATTCCCTGAAGCCCCCGTCGAATATACAGATGGATTGAGGGCTGTGAATCTGTTTTCCTTTGAAACGTGTATGAGAGCGAATGATTTTTTCCAACCTTTTTATATTCATTTTTATCTAGCCTATTTTGACGATGTAGGGTTTGTACGGTGAAGTTTGTTCTAGTAGACGATTGGCAGATTGGCTCTTAAAAAAATCTTCTGTGCTTAATATTAGTCTGATAAGATTGTGGTCGGTGAACCCCCAAATATCCTCCGTGTATATTCCACTCTAACCCAATCCACTTTCCGATGGTAGTTGTACTTTTCCTCCCAGGGGAGTTTAATAATGGACTAGATTTATGCATGGTTTGGTATTACATGAATTCGACCTATTATACTACTTTGGAATAGTTCCTTAAATTTAAAGAGGGTTCTACAAGTTAATAGTTTTTATAGTCTTGTGTTCCGGTGTCTAAATTGCACATATTTTAATATTGATATAGTCTGTGGTAGTTGAGTGGTAGAACTTTTGACGAGCCTTGAGTTTTATCTATATTCTGGATACTATGATTTGGACGTAATTTATGAAATGGATGGGATTATCTTAACTCATCAGAGGATGGAAAGGACTTGGGAGCAGTAATAGCTAGGCCCCTGAGATTTTATGAGCTGTGTATTAAAGCAAAGAATAAGCAAATAGTGTTGGGATTCATTAAGATAAATGCTAATTACAAAAGTTATCTTTCAAAGTCTATATATAACTCGTATGCGAGGTCATACCATCTTTGGATTCCACATGAAATCAGTTGAATAATCACATCTAAATAGCCAATATGCTCATCAGATCCACACACGCCCGACGTGGAACGGTCTGGGACGCGAAGCTTTCTTTCATATTGTTGGTGTAAAAAAATCATTCATCTCTTCCCAAGGTGGCATTGTCATTCTAATCTTTATACGCATTTCATTATCCGGTCGGTGTATATTGTCCACGATTGAAAAGGGACAGATGGCATACTCGTTCACACACAAATGTATGAGCAATCTTAGCTCATTTTTGTTAGCATCCCTAAAGTCTTTATATCGTTTGGTTAGGATATACGTAAAGGATACGATATATGTATATATTTTAGTTTGGGTGCAAAAGAACCTTGTGTCTCCAATCCTGAAGCATTCTCTCCTATAACCTCAACTGAGCTATTTCTGCACAAAATTTTCAGTTTACTGAAAGGGTATCCCCTTTAAAATAAATTTATTCTCTACTTCAACTCATAGAAAACGTACTTTTACATTTTATGGTAGTGGTACTTCCGTCCGCCCTCGCGAGTTTAATAATGGACTAGATTTATGCAAGGTTTGGTATGATCTAAATTATACTTATTATACTACTTTTGAATAGTTCTTTAAACTTTAAAAGGATTCTACAAGTTATTAGTTTTGATAGTCTTGTCTTGGAGTCTAAATTGCACATTTTTAATATTTATTTTGTCTATTGTAGTTGATCGGTAGAGCTTTTGACGAGCCTTGAGCTTCGTCTATAATCTGGATACTATGATTTGGACGTAATTTATGAAATGGATGGGATTATCTTAACTCATCAGAGGATGGAAAGGACTTGGGAGCAGTTATAGCTAGGCCGCTGAGATTTTATGAGCTGTGTATTAAAGCAAAGAATAAGCAAATAGTGTTGGGATTCATTAAGAAATGCTAATTACAAAAGTTATCTTTCAAAGTCTATATATAACTCGTATGCGAGGTCATACCATGTTTTGTATAGAGACATGGATTCCACAGGGAATCAGTTGACTAATCACATCAAAGTAGCCCATGTGCCCATCAGATCCACACACGTCCGAAGTGGAACGGTCTGGGGCACAAAAGTACGAAAGCTGGGTAGAGCAGCGTAGATCTTAGAACTGCATTGTAGAACTTGTTGTTATTTGGTATGAGTTTTCTATTTCGGTTTTCAACACTTTTTATCATGAGTAGAACGTCACTTCTTCACCGTTGGCCAGGAGGCTAGCGTAGCTTGGAAATCTTGCACAGCTGCTGGCTCTTTTGTTCTGGATAATCATTTGAATGATTTCTTTGTTAATCTCGTGATTAATCAGTTCCTGCATATTCCTAGTCCCTTCTTCGATGTAATCGTTAATGGAACTAAACCCTGTCTCCCAGTGCAGGCGCTCTTGGCGTCGTCCTCGCCTGTGTGTACTCGTATTTATGTACACGCATTGTGATCTTCTTCTTTCGGTCGTTTCTGACAGAGGGCGAGGGTTTCGAAATTGGATCAGATACGTGGGTCCTTTACCGGGATGAAGTAATCTTCATTCTAGGTATATTACACTCCGTGGTGTAGGGATAGTGCTGATCACTAAAACTAGCATATGATAGTATTCTCCTTTCAATGGGGACTATCTTGCATTTCCCTTGGTTGGTTCTTTTTTCCATTTGGCCTAGTAGATGTTATAATCTTTCGATTTCTGGCGCCACCATACAAGCCTGCATAGGCGCGTTACGACAAGGCCACTGTATTATCTGGCTGAAAACATCCGTGCTTTGAATGGTGAGGCATGTGGGGTCTATATGGGACATTTCTGCGGTCTCTAACGAGAATCATGTGGGTGAGTTTGGCTTTACCATTTGTAGCTTTTGGTCCTCGTGCCTGATCCTTTATTTCTACTTAACTACCTCTGGTCTATGGTTCCCTTCTTCAAAATGGTTCCAGGTATAACCATAGGTTCTCGCTAATAAACCTAATTAAGGGGAGGGGGGGGAATTTTTTATTTTACAATATCCCATCAATTATTATATTAGCACCAACATGCCTCAGTTACAGTTTATGATGTTATTAATTGTGATTTTGGGTGGGAGAGGGGCACGTTTTTGTGGTTTGGCCCTGCCCCCACTCATCTGTTGCGGTTGGGAAGAAGAGATTATATACTTGAGCGAGTTCAAAGACCACAACAGATTCGATCAGGTCTTCGACCAGTGCTGTGGTGTTTTTGTGTGACGCATTTTCAGGCGATCACACTTTCAAATTAACTTTCCTCGTGTGAATTAAAGGTAAGGTAATTGAGGCACTTTATTTTGTTTGTGTTTAATCTTGACTCGCAAATTAGTGGGAGAAAACTGGCTCACTTAAACGTAGTTAAATCATTCGGCGATTCTACAGAAGAAAAATAGATCATTTGTAGCAATCTTTAATTCATAACTTGTTTTTAAGAACCAAAATAATGGGGTTAGGTTGAGTATTTCTTTTTTTAGTTAGGTTAATTATATCGCTTAGTGTAGAATATTTTTAGTAAGATGTTAGCTACTCTGCTGTTTGGTGGGGAAAATAACTAATGACCTAATCTTTAGTCAAAAATGACTGCTTTTTATGACGGTTGTTAAATAACTACTCGCATTCTCGCCTGAATATTATGATGGTTTCGAAGCTCTAATTCACTCGGTCATTAACTCGGTCTTTTCCATTTTTCTTTAAATTGATTTCCTCCTGGTTGATCAAAAGTACGTTTGTTGATCAGCAACTAATTTCGATCCTTCCTTCGTTGTTCATCGTACCTTTCACTCGAGATTTTTCTCTTATCTTAAACTTTTGTAATTTTTCTTTTTATATACAGTAGCGGTGCTTAGGTTAGGTTAGGTTAGGTTAGGTTAGATGTTTTTTTCTTAGGATCCAAGTCAAAAAATGTTTTTTGCGGGGGATGGGGTAATAGTCTTGCAACTGTATTTTTGTGTCGTCTATAAATTGTGTGAAAATGGTATAAATTACATTTTTACGACTATCTAAAAAAATCTAGGAAAAATACAGACTTTCACACTTGGTTTTGACTTGGTTTCTGTGATATTGATTCGAAATAATTACCCAGCCACATTGGTAATTGGAATCTCATCCTAGTTTAGCATTTTCAAACGATTTTTTTTATTCAAATATGATTGGGAGATTTTATATTGTCAATATTAACCCTTAAACCACCAAACAAATTTTTTCCAAATCGCTGCTGATGAATTTACCGTTCGCACATTGTTATGGGAAAATAATAAAATTTGATTTATTTATCAAATAACATCAATTTATTGGGAAAGAATTCTTATATTGATTTAACTTGCATATTTAAAATTGATTGCAGTTATTTATCTTATTCCGAAATTTCTTTTGTTAAAATTAATTTTTCATTTTAGTTAGTGCTCTAAGGGTCTATTTTATAGAAAACTTTGCTTCTATTAATGGCAAACCTTTCTATATTTGGAAACATTTTCAATTCATTTTTCATTTCGCCTTCAGGGCTACCAGTGTAACCTGGTGGCTGAGCTGATCGTATGACTATCATTCCTTTCATTCTATTGCTCTTGGACCATAATTCTGTAGGTGTTGCTTCGCCAGTTACTTCTTTGATGTGTACCATTGAATCACGGGAAGTTCCCGCAATGATGCTACGTTGATTCCTTGCGGGAGGAGGTTGGAGTTCTTAGATTTACTTAAGGTGGTATTGTCGTGTGCGGAAGCTCTTCCTCTCTGATTGAGAGTCGCTTCGTTGTGTTTCTCCTGCTTGTTCTTCCATAGGATTCCTCTTCGGGTGATTTCTGTTCTTTGTGCTTCTATTGAATTTGCCTGAATAACAACCGGTGGTTACCATATTGGCTGTGAGCGTGTATTAAGCACGTCAAGGTCTTTGTCTCCATTCTTGGTTCCATATCTTAATTTACTCGGTGTTTTGGTAGGAGAATTAATACTTCGTTTTCCTTGTGACGATGCTTTTCGTTCTTCAGGGTGTGGGGGAGGGGGCTTTGAGTCTTCCATTTGTGGTTTCTTGTTGTTTTAGATCTCCCTCATAAACGTCATTAGCGGGAAGGTTTGGATTTTACAATATACCATAAATTATTCCATTCGCTTCATTTCTCCTTTGTCCCTTCCCGATCCATATGTCCCCCGTGGTTATGGTGTCCTCTTGTAAAAGACTTAATTATATGAAACGACTATTCGCCCCTTCCCCCAGACACACACACACCTTGTTTTTTTGGGGGGGAGGGAACGACACATTTTGGAGGCATGTCCCTCCCCCGCTCCTCTGGTGGGGGGGTGGGAGGGGGATTATATAATAATGCAGGTTCGAATGAGCACACCAGATTCGATCAGGCCTTCGGCCCGAGTGGTGGTTTCGGTGTTTACATTCTTTCAAGCGATCGCCTTCTCAAATTATCCTTTATCTTGTGAATTATTCAATTTTATCTCTTTATTATTTTGTTTGTGTTAAATCTCGACTCATAAATTGGGGAGAGGAAACTTAGTTTCCGTCGCACGACTGTTTCAGACGTGTTATAGACGTGTCTTGATGTCTAAGTTACACATTTTAATATTGATATTTTTCTCTTGTAGTTAAGTGGTAGAGCTTTTGACGAGCCTTGAGCTTCGTCTACATTCTGGATACTAGGAAATGGATGGGATTATCTTAACCCATCAGAGGAGGGAAAGGACTTGGGAGCAGTTATAGCATTTCTCAATAAGAGAAATGTAATTAGCATTTTTCAATAAAAGAAATGCTAATTACAAAGGTTATCTTTTAAAGTCTATATAGAACTCGTATGCGAGGTCACACCTTGTTTTGTATACAGACATGGATTCCACATGGAATCAGTTGAATAATCACATCTAAGTAGCCAATGTGCTCTTAAGATCCACATACGTCAGAAGTGGAACTGGCTGGACGCAGATCAATAATTTACGATTGGTGGTGTAAAAAATCATTCATCTCCTCCCATTGTCATTCTAATCCTTATGCGCATTTCATGATCCGGTCGGTGTACATGGTCCACCTCTGAAAAGGGACGGATGCTATGCCCGTTCACGCACAAATGTATGAGCAATCTTAGCTTATTTGTGTTAGCCTCCCTAACGTCTTTATTCCGTTTGGTTAGGATATACGAAAATATAAGATATATGTATATATATTTTAGCATGGGTGCAAAAAAACCTTTTGGCTCCATTCCAGAAGCGTTCTCTTTTCTAACCTCAAATGTGCAATTTTTGCCCCCAAATTCGGTTTTCTGTTTCAATGGTAAACAGAATGAGTATCCCCTTTAATATAAAATATCTCTTATATCGAGGCTTTTGGTACTCTCCATTGCAATTAACTCTTTGCTTAGTAGTGTATTTGAATTCTTTGACACAGTTTCTTTTGGTAGCGTCTCGAAAACTTCTTGCTTTGTTCGAGCAATTTTGGACTTGTCCTAAACTGTTGTCGCTCGTGAATATTACGTCCTAACTACGGATTTCTTTTTTTTTTGTCCTTGGTCTGTCTAATATTTTTCCTGCTACCAGGACTTCTGCTCTTTTGGGAACAAGGATGGGGTGTTGTTTTAAAAATTTTCAACTTAGTACATTTAAATACTTAGTATTTTTATGTATATTTTGTTGTATGTTATCCGTATTCATAAGCAGTAGGGTTTTAGCCATATTTAGCTAAAAAAAATCTTATTTGGCGTGAGTTTTCTACGCATTTATCATGCGTAGAAGGGCACTTCGCCCCCGAGGAATTGGAGGCCAGCGGAGCTTGAAAATCTTGCACGGCTGCTGGATCTTTTGTGATGGTTAATAATTTGAATGATTTCTTCGTTAATCTCTTGATTAACCAGTTCGTACATATTCCTAGTCCCTTCTTCGATGTAATCGTTAATTGGACTAAACCCCGTCTCCCAGTGCAGGCGCTCTTGGCGTCGTCCTCGCCTGTGTGTACTCGTATTTATGTACACGCATTGTGATCTTCTTCTGTCGGTCGTTTCTGACAGAAGGCGAGGGTTTCTAAACTCGATCAGATACGTGGGTTCTTTACCAGGATGAAGTAATCTTCATTCTAGGTATATTACACTCCGTGGTGTAGGGATAGTGCTGATCACCAAAACTAGCATATGATAGTATTCTCCTTTCAATGGGGACTATCTCGCATTTCCCTTGGTTAGTTCTTTTTTTTCCATTTGGCCTCGTAGATGTTTAGTCTTTCGATTTGTGGCGCCGCCATACAAGCCTGCATAGGCGCGTTACTACAAAGACACTGTATTATCAGGCTGTAAACATCCGCACCTTGAATGGTGAGGCAAGTGGGGTGTACAGGGGCATGGGACATTTCTGCGGTCTCTATCTAGTAGAGAGTGGGTGAGCTTGGATTTACTATTTGTAGTCTTTTGTCCTCGTGCCTGATCCTTTATTTCTACCCAACTGCCTCTCGTTTGTGGTTCCCTTCTTCTTCAAAATTGTTCCAGGTATAACCATAGATTCTTGCTAATAAACCTAATGGGGGGGGGGGACCGTTTGTATTTTACAATATCCCATAAATTATTACATTTGCTTCATCTTTCTATTGGCTATTAACGACCAACATGCCTCAGTTACAGTTTATGATGTTATTAATTGTGATTTGGGGTGGGAGAGGGGCACGTTTTTGTGGTTTGGCCCTCCCCCGCTCATCTGTTGCGGTTGGGAAGAAGAGATTATATATTTGAGCGAGTTCAAAGACCACAACAGATTCGATCAGGTCTTCGACCAGTGCTGTGGTGTTTTTGTGTGACGCATTTTCAGGCGATCACATTTTCAAATTAACTTTCCTCGTGTGAATTAACGGTAAGGTAATTGAGGCACTTTATTTTGTTTGTGTTTAATCTTGACTCGCAAATTAGTGGGAGAAAACTGGCTCACTTAAACGTAGTTAAATCATTCGGCGATTCTACAGAAGAAAAATAGATCATTTGTAGCAATCTTTAATTCATAACTTGTTTTTAAGAACCAACATAATGGGGTTAGGTTGAGTATTTCTTTTTTTAGTTAGGTTAATTATATCGCTTAGTGTAGAATATTTTTAGTAAGATGTTAGCTACTCTGCTGTTTGGTGGGGAAAATGACCTAATCTTTAGTCAAAAATGACTGCTTTTTTTGACGGTTGTTAAATAACTACTCGCATTCTCGCCTGAATATTATGATGGTTTCGAAGCTCTAATTCACTTGGTCATTAACACGGCCAATTCGAAAAGAATGTTTTTAAACGTCGAGGGAATTATGCTGAATTAGTTTTAACGAGAAGGATATTGAGGTCCCTGTTACCTTGTTAAATTTGAGGCTTCGACTACAAAATAAAATGAAGGAAATGTAACATCGGAATCGAATTTTAAAACTCTCAAAACTAAAGGTGCTTAAATAACCTACTTCTAACCCTCAATATACTAGTTTAATTAACATCACCTTAATAGATAGTTCTAAAATCGGTGCGATAAAACTCGTTCATCTATTGAAAATATTAATTTGAAATGATAATAACAAAAAAAATAGTGCTTTACGCGGCTTATAAATAGCAACAGACAATTCCGATACTGTTATAGAATAACTTTAGTTTCTTTTAATCCTTTGTTTAATTTCACACTGCAAGGTTCACCCTTTTTAATTTTAGCATTTTATTTCCTAATATTCAACTAATAACTACAACTAACGCGAGATTTAGGAACTCTCTTCGCCTGTTATCATTTCTTGGATGCAATTGACTTGGAAAAACAAAGCATCCCCCATCCATTGGGGGAAGTCTATGCTAACGCTATTCGAGAGCTCTTGTGTAGGATTTCTTTACCCAATTTCATAAATTAAATAATATGTTTAGGGGAAGTGAAACCGTAGGAACTGCAAAACCCGACCACAATAGCGAAGAGACTTCTTGTCGAGTCGACGCTAAAATGCTCTTCTATGGTAAGGTTGTAATCCGTATGTTTTCCACTCTAATGCAATCCACCTTCCGAGGGTAGTTGTACTTCCGTCCGCCCTCGCGAGTTTAATAATGGACTAGATTTATGCAAGGTTTGGTATTACATAAATTCTACCTATTATACTACTTTGGAATAGTTCCTTAAATTTAAAGAGGGTTCTACAAGTTAATAGTTTTTATAGTCTTGTCTTTGAGTCTAAATTGCACATTTTAATATTGATATAGTCTGTGGTAGTTGAGTGGTAGAACTTTTGACGAGCCTTGTTTTATCTATATTCTGGATACTATGATTTGGACGTAATTTATGAAATGGATGGGATTATCTTAACTCATCAGAGGATTGAAAGGACTTGGGAGCAGTAATAGCTAGGCCCCTGAGATTTTATGAGCTGTGTATTAAAGCAAAGAATAAGCAAAT
Organism: Ceratothoa steindachneri; assembly: GCA_963969495.1. Lineage (NCBI taxonomy): Eukaryota > Metazoa > Arthropoda > Malacostraca > Isopoda > Cymothoidae > Ceratothoa > Ceratothoa steindachneri. The sequence continues at coordinate 22,808 of CAXAKS010000006.1, read as the reverse complement.
AGTGTTGGGATTCATTAAGATAAATGCTAATTACAAAAGTTATCTTTCAAAGTCTATATATAACTCTTATGCGAGGTCATACTATGTTTTGTATAGATACATGGATTCCACATGGAATCAGTTGACTAATCACATGAAAGTAGCCGATGTGCTCATCAGATCCACACACGCCCGACGTGGAACGGTCTGGGACGAGAAGCTTTCTTTCATATTGTTGGTGTAAAAATTCATTCATCTCTTCCCAAGGTGGCATTGTCATTCTAATCTTTATACGCATTTCATTATCCGGTCGGTGTATATTGTCCACGATTGAAAAGGGACAGATGGTATACTCGTTCACACACAAATGTATGAGCAATCTTAGCTTATTTTTGTTAGCATCCCTAAAGTCTTTATACCGTTTGGTTAGGATATACGAAAAGGGTAAGATATATGTATATATATTTTAGTTTGGGTGCAAAAGAACCTTGTGTCTCCAATCCTGAAGCATTCTCTCCTATAACCTCAACTGAGCTATTTCTGCACAAAATTTTCAGTTTACTGAAAGGGTATCCCCTTTAAAATAAATTCATTCTCTCGAGAAAACGGTAATATCTCGACTTCAACTCATAGAAAACGTACTTTTACATTTTATGGGCTAACTTTTATAGTGTCTAAGATTTCAATATAAAATATCTTCTAAATCGAGTCTTTTGTTGCTCTCCATTGCAATGAACTCATTGCTTAGTAGTGTATTAGCATTCTTTGACACAAAGTATCTTTTGGTAGCGTTTCCAAAAAATTTCTTACTTTGTTCGAGCAATTTTGACTTGTGCCGCCACTCCAAATTGTAGCGAGACAATCACTTCTGTATATTGTAGACTGACTTGTCCTAAACTGTTGTCGCTCGTGAATATCACTTCCTAACTGCGGATTTCTTTTCTTTTTTTTTTCCTTGGTCTTTCTAATAATTTTACTTTTACCAGGCTTTCTGTTCTTTGAGGAGTAAGGGGGGTCTTTTTTTTCATTTTTTAAGTTAGTACATTTAAATACTTAGTATTTTTTAGGTATATTTTGGTGTATGTTATCGGTAGGGTTTTAGCCATATTTGGCTAAAAAAGTCTGATTTCCTTATTTGGTAAAAGCTTTCCGATAGACATTCAACACTGGGTTCCTTTATCCTGTTGCAAGTTGATTCACTCGTTGGTTTTTCCGTACTTTTCCGATAGACATTCAACACAGGGTGCCCTTACCCTATCTCAAATTGATTCACTCGTTGGTTTCTCGCTACTTTTCCGATAGACATTCAACACAGGGTCCCCTTACCCTATCTCAAATTGATTCACTCGTTGGTTTCTCGATACTTTTCCGATAGACATTCAACACAGGGTTACCCTACCCTGTCTCAAATTGTTTCGCTCGTTGGTTTCTCGGTACTTTTCCGATAGACATTCAACACAGGGTTCCATTAGCCTGTCGCAAATTGATTCACTCGTTGGTTTCTCAAATTGTTTCGCTCGTTGGTTTCTCGGTACTTTTACGATAGACATTCAACACAGGGTTCCGTTAGCCCGTCGCAAATTGATTCACTCGTTGGTTTCTCCGTACTTTTCCGATAGACATTCAACACAGGGTTCCTTTAGCCTGTCGCAAATTGATTCGCTCGTTGGTTTCTCGATACTTTTCCGATAGACATTCAACACAGGGTCCCCTTACCCTCTCTCAAATTGATTCACTCGTTGGTTTCTCCGTACTTTTCCGATAGACATTCAACACAGGGTCCCCTTACCCTCTCTCAAATTGATTCACTCGTTGGTTTATCGGTACTTTTCCGATAGACATTCAACACAGGGTTCCGTTAGCCTGTCGCAAATTGATTCACTCGTTGGTTTCTCGCTACTTTTCCGATAGACATTCAACACAGGGTTACCCTACCCTGTCTCATTGTTTCTCTCGTTGGTTTCTCGGTACTTTTACGATAGACATTCAACACAGGGTTCCGTAAGCCTGTCGCGATTTCCTTGTATATTACACTGCGTGGTGTGGAGATAGTGCCGATCACGCAAACTATCATATGATAATATTCTCCTTCCAATGGGGACCATCTTGCATTTTCATTGGTTAATTATTATTTTCCATTTAGCCTCGAAGATGTTTTTTCTTTCGCTTTCTGGCGCCGCCATACAAGCCTGCATAGGCGAGTGACGCCATGTCCACTGTATTATCTGACTATAAACATCCGTGCCTTGAATTGTAGGCAATTGCGCTGTAGATGGGCATGGGGCATTTCTGCTGTCTCTATCGAGTAGACAGTAGTTGAGCTTTTATTTGCTAGTTTTAGTATTTTTTTCGCGTGCCTGATCCTATATTTCTACTTAACTGTCTCTGGTTTGTGGTTCGTCTTGTTTTCAAAATGGTTTCAGATTTAACCATAGCTTTCCCCTAATAAACCTATTGGAGGGGGACTTTTGTAATTTACACTATCCCATAAATTATTTTTGTTGCTTCATCTTTCCATTGCTAATGGTAGAAGAGCATCCTCTCAGCTCTTTCGGCGACGCCTTGAAAAAGCCTTGGGTACAGTTTATGATGTTAGGAATTGGGATTTGGGGCAGGATTGGCGTACATTTTTGAGATTTGGCCCTTCCCCGTTAATCTGTTGTGGTTGGAAAGAAGAGATTATATATTAGAGTGGGTTCAAAGACCCACAACAGATTTGATCAGGTGTGGTTTCTGTGTCACACGCTTTCAAGCGATTATATTTCAAAGGTAATTGAGGCACTTTAGCAGAAAACTGGTTCACTTGCACGTAGTCAAATCATTCGGCGATTCTACGGAAGAAAAATAATGCTCTGCTCCAAGGTCGGGTTGTAATCTGTCTATTTTCCTCTCTAACCCAATCCAGCTTCCGAGGGTAGTTGTAGTTCCATCCTTCTTCGAGAGTTTAATAATGGACTAGATTTATGCACGGCTTGGTATTACCTAAATTATACCTTTTATACTACTTGGGAGTAGTTCCTTAAATTTAAATAAGATTCTAGAAGTTAATAGTTTTTATAGTCTTGTCTTGGTGTCTAAATTGCACATATTTTAATATTGATATTGTCGTTGAGTGGTAGAGCTTTTGACGAGCCTTGAGCTTCGTCTATATTCTGGATACTATGATTTGAACGTAGTTCATGAAATGGATAGGATTATCCGAACCCATCAGAGGATGGAAAGGACTTATGAGCAGTTATAGCATTTCTCATTAAGACAAATGCTAATTACAAAGGTTATCTTTCAAAGTCTATATATAACTCGTATACGAGGTCACACCATGTTTTGTATACAGACATGGATTCCAGATGGAATCGGTTGAAAAATCACATCAAAGTAGCCGTTGCGCTCCTAAGATCCACACACGTCGGAAGTGGAACTATCTGGGACGCGAAGCTTTCTTTCCAATTGGTGGTGAAAGAATCATTCATCTCCCATGGTGTCATTGTCATTCCAATCCTTATGCGCATTTCATTATCCGGTAGGGGCCGGCACATATTGGAGGCGTGGCCATCCTACCTTCCATTGGGATTGTTGGGAGGGGGTGGGATTTATATATTATTAAAAGTTAAAAACAACCATAGATTCTATCATGCGTTCGAACTGTGTGGTAGTTTTGGTGTTGAGATTCTTTCAATGTCCATATTTCATTCCAAATAATCCCTTCAAAATGATAGATAATACAATATGATCTGAAGCCAATTTACAATGTGACTGTAGTCCAGTGACATTGACATCCATCTTGTCATCGATAGCTTCATTTGAACCACCTAAAAAATGGAGTTAGGTAGGTAAGTTATTTCTTTTTAGCTTGCTTTTAGTTCAGGTTAATATGTGCGTTTGTTGTGATTTGTATCCTTTCGGATGATTTCATTTACAGGGCGTCTCGTTCAGGTTCTTCAATCTCATTCGGGTTCGTTTGACACTAGTTTTTCCGTTTTCTGAGTTGGCATACATAGAAGAACGCTGCTTTGTTTCCATTTGCCTCGCTCTGATCCACCTTTCTGTGCTTTTCTAAGTGTTTTTATCTGTTCTAGTTCACGAGTCATTTAGCCTTGATCTGCTTTGGCGTTTCTGTTTTAGGACTAAATTAATAGGCTTTATGGTGCCTATTCGGAATTTTTCCTGCTCTGTATTTAGCTGTGGTTGACTACAGAGATTTTTAGGTTCGTACTAGTTGCATTTGTAGTTTTGTTGTTTGCATATGCAATGGAAGATAAGGGAGGCGTATCCATAGTTGAGTTGGTGGCACTATTGTCATTGTCTGGTTTGGTAAAGATTTCGGATATTTTTAGTGAGGTCTCAATGCTCAACAAACCATACAAACATTCTTCCATTATTGTTTACTTTGCACCCCAAAACTCAATTTACCATTTAAATAGAAAACCGAAATAGTATCCGCTTTAAAAATAATATAGTCTGTAAAGAAATCGGTAATAACTAGACTTATAGAAAACGCACTCCTGCTGCTTAATGGCTAACTCTTTTATTTTGGGCAAATTCAATATTATTTCTTAAATAGTCTTTTAGTGCTCTCCATTGCAAGTAATTCTTATTCTTAAATTTTATTATTATTTTTATTGTATTTTATTAATTTTATTTTGTATTATTTTTAAATATTAGTTTAAAATTATTGATATTATTTGAATGTTATTAAGATTATTCTAATTATTAATATTCTAATATATTAGTAGTATTTTAATATTATTCTATTATTATTATTATTGTTCTAATTATTAGTAGTATTTTAATGATTATTTTATTATAATATTTAATATTATTATTATTCCGATAATTAAATTGAGGTATGATAATTAAATTAGGCATTATTTTAAACTCGGGTTTATTTTAAACTCGTTTTTGTTTAGAAATTAGGACTTTGGGTTTGAATATTAATTTTGTGTTTGAATATTATTAAATGTGGTTTTGATTTCATGTATGGGTTTGATTTTAAATTAGGTGGCAGGAAACTATGGCTAGTCAAATCAATTTGTATTTCCTTGATTCAAATTGGTACCTGAAAGGATGTGGATAGGGGAACAGATACTAGAATCTGTGGTAATCCGACCCTAATAGTGAGGAGACTACTTGGGGATTCTTGTCCAGATTAGCTCCGCTCCAGGTTAGATTTTAACCCGTGTATTTCAATCAACATCGGTCGAACTGTCTGTGTATGTTCTCTTGTTTCAGGGTCTTTGTTATTTCAAGGTCGTTGTTATTTCAAGGTCTTTGTTATTTCAAGGTCTTTGTTATTTCAAGGTCTTTGTTATTTCAAGGTCGTTGTTATTTCAAGGTCGTTGTTATTTCAAGGTCTTTGTTATTTCAAGGTCTTTGCTATTTCAAGGTCTTTGCTATTTCAAGGTCTTTGCTATTTCAAGGTCGTTGTTATTTCAAGGTTGTTGTTATTTCAAGGTCGTTGTTATTTCAAGGTCGTTGTTATTTCAAGGTCGTTGTTATTTCAAGGTCGTTGTTATTTCAAGGTCGTTGTTATTTCAAGGTCGTTGTTATTTCAAGGTCGTTGTTATTTCAAGGTCGTTGTTATTTCAAGGTCGTTGTTATTTCAAGGTCGTTGTTATTTCAAGGTCGTTGTTATTTCAAGGTCGTTGTTATTTCAAGGTCGTTGTTATTTCAAGGTCGTTGTTATTTCAAGGTCGTTGTTATTTCAAGGTCGTTGTTATTTCAAGGTCGTTGTTATTTCAAGGTCGTTGTTATCTCAAGGTCGTTGTTATCTCAAGGTCGTTGTTATTTCAGGATCTTTGCTATTTCAGGGTATTTGTTAATTAAGTTTTTGTATTTACTGGTTTTTGTTTGTTTGCTTTTTATTTCCTGTTATTTGTTATTTCAGGGTCTTGTCTTTTCAGGGTCTTGTCTTTTCAGGGTCTTTTCATTTCAGGATCTTGTCTTTTCAGGGTCTTGTCTTTTCAGGATCTTGTCTTTCAGGGTCTTGTCTTTCAGGGTCTTGTCTTTTCAGGGTCTTGTCTTTTCAGGGTCTTGTCTTTTCAGGGTCTTGTCTTTTCAGGGTCTTTTCATTTCAGGATCTTGTCTTTTCAGGGTCTTTTCATTTCAGGATCTTGTCTTTCAGGGTCTTGTCTTTCAGGGTCTTGTCTTTCAGGGTCTTGTCTTTTCAGGGTCTTGTCTTTTCAGGGTCTTGTCTTTTCAGGGTCTTGTCTTTTCAGGGTCTTGTCTTTTCAGGGTCTTGTCTTTTCAGGGTCTTGTCTTTTCAGGGTCTTGTCTTTTCAGGGTCTTGTCTTTTCAGGGTCTTGTCTTTTCAGGGATTTTTTTATTTCAAGTCCTTAATCTTTCTGCCTTTTTTATTTGTCTTTGTTAGCTTTGTGTCTTTGTTAGCTTTGTGTTTTTTTTATCGTTGTCTTTATTATTTAGCGATTTTATTTTATTAACTTTATTATTTTAGTGTCTGTTATTTTAGTATCTTTGTTATTTTAGTGTCTGTTATTTTAGTGTCTGTGTCATTTTAGTGTCTGTGTCATTTTAGTGTCTGTGTCATTTTAGTGTCTGTGTCATTTTAGTGTCTGTGTCATTTTAGTGTCTGTGTCATTTTAGTGTCTGTGTCATTTTAGTGTCTGTCTCATTTTAGTGTCTGTGTCATTTTAGTGTCTGTGTTATTTTAGTGTCTGTGTTATTTTAGTGCCTGTGTTATTTTAGTGCCTGTGTTATTTTAGTGTCTGTGTTATTTTAGTGTCTGTGTTATTTTAGTGTCTGTGTTATTTTAGTGTCTGTGTTATTTTAGTGTCTGTGTTATTTTAGTGTCTGTGTTATTTTAGTGTCTGTGTTATTTTAGTGTCTGTGTTATTTTAGTGTCTGTGTTATTTTAGTGTCTGTGTTATTTTAGTGTCTGTGTTATTTTAGTGTCTGTGTTATTTTAGTGTCTGTGTTATTTTAGTGTCTGTGTTATTTTAGTGTCTGTGTTATTTTAGTGTCTGTGTTATTTTAGTGTCTGTGTTATTTTAGTGTCTGTGTTATTTTAGTGTCTGTGTTATTTTAGTGTCTGTGTTATTTTAGTGTCTGTGTTATTTTAGTGTCTGTGTTATTTTAGTGTCTGTGTTAATGAATAGGAAAGTGGTATTCAATTAGTAAGTGTTATTGAATTGCTGTTTTTTAAAATTCTGGATTAAATTAAGTATTGAATACTAAATTAGGGTTTTGTATTAAATTAGGGTTTGATACTAATTTCTGGATTTGTTGATAATTTCTGGATTTGTTGATAATTTCTGGATTTGTTGATAATTTCTGGATTTGTTGATAATTTCTGGATTTGTTGATAATTTCTGGATTTGTTGATAATTTCTGGATTTGTTTGTATTTTCTGGAATAGGGAAGCGTTAATGAATAGAGAAGTGTTAATGAATAGGGAAGTGGTATTCAATTAGTACGTATTATTGAATTGCTCTTTTTTAAATTGTTGTTTAAATTAGGTATTGAATACTAATCTAGGGTTTGAAAATAAATCATGGTTTTATATTAAATTAGGGTTTACTAATTTCGGGAGTTGTTATAACTAGGCTTTGTTATTACTCTAGGCTTTGTTATGACATTAGGCTTTGTTAAGAAATTAGGCTTTATCAATCTAGGCTTTGTTATGACATCAGGTGTTGTTATGACACTAATCTTTGTTATGACATTAGTCTTTGTTATGACATTAGTCTTTGTTATGACATTAGTCTTTGTTATGACATTAGTCTTTGTTATGACATTAGTCTTTGTTATGACATTATGCTTTGTCATTAATCTAGGCTTTGTCATTACTCTAGGCTTTGTCATTGCTCTAGTCTTTGTCATTGCTCTAGTCTTTGTCATTGCTCTAGTCTTTGTTCTTACTCTAGCCTTTGTTCCACCTCTAGGCTTTGTTATGACATTAGGCTTTGTCATTAATCTAGGGTTTGTCATTACTCTTTGCTTTGTCATTAATCTTTGTCATTACTCTTAGCTTTGTCATTACTCTAGGCTTTGTCATTACTGTAGGCTTTGTCATTACTCTAGGCTTTGTACTTACTCTAGGCTTTCTAATGACATTAGGCTTTGTAATGACATTAGGCCTTGTAATGACATTAGGCTTTCTTATGACATTAGGCTTTGTTATGGCATTAGGCTTTGTTATGGCATTAGGCTTTGTTATGGCATTAGGCTAGGTTATGGCATTAGGCTTTGTTATGACATTAGGCTTTGTTATGACATTAGACTTTGTTATGACATTAGGCTTTGTAATGACATTAGGCTTTCTTATGACATTAGGCTTTGTTATGGCATTAGGCTTTGTTATTACATTAAGGCTTTGTTATTACATTAGGCTTTGTTAAGAAATTAAGCTCTATCACTCTAGGCTTTGTTATGACATTAGGTTTTGTTATCATTCTAGGCTTGGTTATAACTAGGCATTGTTATTACTGTAGGCTTTGTTATGACATCAGGCTTTGTTATGATAATAGGTGTTATGACTAGTCTTTGTTATGACATTAGGGTTTGTTATGACTAGGTTTTGTTATCACTAGGCTTTATTATTACTCTAGGCTTTGTTATTACTCTAGGCTTTGTACTTACTCTAGGCTTTCTTATGACATTAGGCTTTCTTATGACATTAGGCTTTCTTATGGCATTAGGCTTTCTTATGGCATTAGGCTTTGTTATGGCATTAGGCTTTGTTATGACAAGGTTTTGTTATCATTCTAGGCTATGTTATCACTAGGCTATGTTATTACTCTAGGCTTTGTACTTACTCTAGGCTTTGTACTTACTCTAGGCTTTGTACTTACTCTAAGTTTTGTTATGACATTAGGCTTTGTTATGACTAGCTTTTGTTATCATTCTAGACTTGTTATCACTAGGCTTTGTTATTACTCTAGGCTTTGTAATGACATTAGGCTTTGTTATTACTTAAGGCTTTCTTATTACTCTAGGCTTTGTTATTACTCTAGGCTTTGTTATTACTCTAGGCCTTGTTATTACTCTAGGCTTTGTTATTACTCTAGGCTTTGTTATCACTCTAGGCTTTGTTATCACTCTAGGCTTTGTTATCACTCTAGGCTTTGTTATCACTCTAGGCTTTGTTATCACTCCAGGCTTTGTTCTTACTCTAGGCTTTGTTCTTACTCTAGGCTTTGTTCTTGCTCTAGGCTTTGTTATGACACTAGGCTTTGTTATGACACTAGGCTTTGTTATGACACTACGCTTTGTTATGACACTAGGCTTTATTACTCTAGGCTTTATTATGACAAGTCTTTGTTATGACACAAGTCTTTGTTATGACATTAGGCTTTGTTATCAGTAGGCTTTGTTACTACTCTAGGCTTTGTTCTTCCTCTAGGCTTTGTTATTACTCTCGGCGCTGGTATTACTCTCGGCTCTGGTATTATTCTCGGCTCTGGTATTACTCTCGGCTCTGGTATTACTCTCTTGCTCTGTTATTACTCTATGCTCTGTTATTACTCTATGCTCTGTTATTACTCTATGCTCTGTTATTACTCTCGGCTCTGTCATTACTCTAGGCTCTGTCATTACTCTAGGCTCCGTTATCACTAGTCTTTGTAATCACTCTAGGTTTTGTTATGACATTAGGTTTTGTTATCACTCTAGGTGTTGCTATGACTCTAGGTGTTGCTATGACTCTAGGCTTTGTTATTACTCTAGGCTTTGTTATTACTCTAGGCTTTGTTATTACTCTAGGCTTTATTTTGACATTAGGTTTTGTTATAACTCTAGGCTTTGTAATGACATTAAGCTTTGTTATCACTCTCTGCTTTGTTATGACATCAGGTGTTGTGATGAGGTGTTGTTATGCCTAGTCTTTGTTATGACTACTCTTTGTTATGACTAGTCTTTGTTATGACTAGTCTTTGTTATGACTAGTCTTTGTTATGACTACTCTTTGTTATGACTAGTCTTTGTTATGACTACTCTTTGTTATGACTAGTCTTTGTTATGGCATTATGCTTTGTTTTGACTAGTCTTTGTTATGGCATTATGCTTTGTTATTACTTTAGGCTTTGTTAAGAAATTAGGCTTTATCACTCTAGCCTTGTTTATGACATCAGGTGTTGTTATGACATTAGGTTTTGTTAAACATTAGGTTTTTTATGACATTAGGTTTTGATATGACATTAGGCTTTGTTATCACTAGGCTTTGTTATCACTAGGCATTGTTATTACTCTAGGCATTGTTATTACTCTAGGCTTTGTTATGACATCATGCTTTGTTATGACATCAGGCTTTGTTATGACATCAGGCTTTGTTATGACATCAGGCTTTGTTATGACATTAGGCTTTTATGACATCAGGTGTTATTATTATGTGTTAGGTTTTGTAATGACATTAGGTTTTGTTATCACTAGGCTTTGTTATTACTCTAGGCTTTGTTATTACTCTAGGCCTTGTTATGACATTAGGTTTTGTTATGTCATTAGGTTTTGTTATGACATTAAGCTTTCTTATCACTCTAGGCTTTGTAATGACATTAGGCTTTGTAATGACATTAGGCTTTACTACTCTTGGCTTTGTATTACTCTCGGCTTTGTTTTTACTCTAGGCTTTGTTATTACTCTAGGCTTTATTATTACTCTAGGCTTTGTTATTACTCTAGGCTTTGTTATTACTCTAGGCTTTATTATGACATTAAGATTTGTTATGACATTAAGCTTTGTTATCACTCTAGGCTTTGTAATGACATTAAGCTTTGTTATCATTCTAGGCTTTGTTATGACATCAGGTGTTGTTATCAGGTGTTGTTATTAGGTGTTGATATGATATTAGGTGTTGTTGTGACTAGTCTTTGTTGTGACTAGTCTTTGTTGTGACTAGTCTTTGTTGTGACTAGTCTTTGTTATAACATTAGGTATTGTTATGACATTAGGTTTTGTTATGACATTAGGTTTTGTTATTACACTAGGCTTTGTTATTACTCTAGGCTTTGTTATTACTCTAGGCTTTATTATGACATTAAGATTTGTTATGACATTAAGCTTTGTTATCACTCTAGGCTTTGTTATGACATTAAGCTTTGTTATCATTCTAGGCTTTGTTATGACATCAGGTGTTGTTATCAGGTGTTGTTATTAGGTGTTGATATGATATTAGGTGTTGATATGATATTAGGTGTTGTTTTGACTAGTCTTTGTTGTGACTAGTCTTTGTTATAACATTAGGTTTTGTTATGACATTAGGTTTTGTTATGACGTTAGGTTTTGTTATTACTCTAGGCTCTGTTATTACTCTAGGCTCTGTTATTACTCTAGGCTCTGTTATTACTAGGCTTTGTACTTACTAGGCTTTGTACTTACTCTAGGCTTTGTAATGACATTAGGTTTATTTGTGACATTAGGTTTATTTGTGACATTAGATTTTGTTATGAAATTAGATTTTGTTATGACAATAGTTTTTGTTATGACAATAGTTTTTGTTATGACATTAGTTTTTGTTATGACATTAGGTGTTGTTATGACATTAGGTGTTGTTATGACATTAGGTGTTGTTATGACTAGGTTTTGTTAGGATATTCGGTTTTGTTAGGATATTCGGTTTTGTTAGGATATTCGGTTTTGTTAGGATATTCGGTTTTGTTAGGATATTCGGTTTTGTTAGGATATTCGGTTTTGTTAGGAAATTCAGTTTTGTTAGGATATTCGGTTTTGTTATTACTCTAGGCTTTGTTATGAAAAGTCTTTGTTATGAGTATTCTTTGTTATGACATTGGGTGTTATGACATTGGGTGTTATGACATTGGGTGTTGTTATGACATTGGGTGTTGTTATGACATTGGGTGTTGTTATGACATTGGATGTTGTTATGACATTAGGTGTTGTTATGACATTAGGCTTTGTTAGGATATTCGGTTTTGTTAGGATATTCGGTTTTGTTAGGATATTCGGTTTTGTTATTACTCTAGGCTCTGTTATTACTCTAGGCTTGTTATGATAAGTCTTTGTTATGAGTAGTCTTTGTTATGAGTAGTCTTTGTTATGACATTAGGTGTTATGACATTGGGTGTTGTTATGACATTGGGTGTTGTTATGACATTGGGTGTTGTTATGACATTGGGTGTTATGACATTGGGTGTTGTTATGACATTAGGCGTTGTTATGACATTAGGCGTTGTTATGACATTAGGCTTTGTTATGACATTAGGCTTTGTCATGACATTAGGCTTTGTTATGACTAGGTTTTGTTAGGATATTCGGTTTTGTTAGGATATTCGGTTTTGTTATTAATCTAGGCTCTTTATTACTCTAGGCTTTGTTATGACATTAGGGTTTGTTATGACATTAGGTTTTGTTATAACACTAGGCTTTGTTATCACTAGGCATTGTTATTACTCTAGGCTTTGTTATTACTCTAGGCTTTGTTATGACATCAGGCTTTGTTATGACATCAGGCTTTGTTATGACATCAGGCTTTGTTATGACATCAGGCTTTGTTATGACATTAGGCTTTTATTACATTAGGCTTTTATGACATCAGGTGTTATTATTAGGTGTTAGGTTTTGTAATGACATTAGGTTTTGTTATCACTAGGCTTTGTTATTACTCTAGGCTTTGTTATGACATTAGGTTTTGTTATGTCATTAGGTTTTGTTATGACATTAAGCTTTGTTATCACTCTAGGCTTTGTAATGACATTAGGCTTTGTTATTACTCTAGGCTTTGTTATTACTCTAGGCTTTGTTATTACTCTAGGCTTTGTTATTACTCTAGGCTTTGTTATCACTCTAGGCTTTGTAATGACATTAAGCTTTGTTATCATTCTAGGCTTTGTTATGACATCAGGTGTTGTTATCAGGTGTTGTTATTAGGTGTTGATATGATATTAGGTGTTGTTTTGACTAGTCTTTGTTGTGACTAGTCTTTGTTGTGACTAGTCTTTGTTATAACATTAGGTTTTGTTATGACATTAGGTTTTGTTATGACATTAGGTTTTGTTATGACATTAGGTTTTGTTATGACATTAGGTTTTGTTATGACATTAGGTTTTGTTATGACGTTAGGTTTTGTTATTACTCTATGCTCTGTTATTACTCTAGGCTCTGTTATTACTAGGCTTTGTACTTACTAGGCTTTGTACTTACTCTAGGCTTTGTAATGACATTAGGTTTATTTGTGACATTAGGTTTATTTGTGACATTAGATTTTGTTATGACTAGATTTTCTTATGACTAGATTTTGTTATGAAATTAGATTTTGTTATGACATTAGGTGTTGTTATGACATTAGGTGTTGTTATGACATTGGGTGTTATGACATTGAGTGTTGTTATGACATTGGGTGTTGTTATGACATTGGGTGTTGTTATGACATTGGATGTTGTTATGACATTAGGTGTTGTTATGACATTAGGCTTTGTTAGGATATTCGGTTTTGTTAGGATATTCGGTTTTGTTAGGATATTCGGTTTTGTTAGGATATTCGGTTTTGTTAGGATATTCGGTTTTGTTAGGATATTCGGTTTTGTTATTACTCTAGGCTCTGTTATTACTCTAGGCTCTGTTATTACTCTAGGCTTGTTATGATAAGTCTTTGTTATGACATTAGGTGTTATGACATTGGGTGTTGTTATGACATTGGGTGTTGTTATGACATTGGGTGTTGTTATGACATTGGGTGTTGTTATGACATTGGTTGTTGTTATGACATTGGTTGTTATGACATTGGGTGTTGTTATGACATTGGGCGTTGTTATGACATTAGGTTTTGTTATGACATTAGGCTTTGTTATGACTAGGTTTTGTTAGGATATTCGGTTTTGTTAGGATATACGGTTTTGTTATTAATCTAGGCTCTTTATTACTCTAGGCTTTGTTATGACATTAGGTTTTGTTATTACTCTAGGCTCTGTTATTACTCTAGGCTCTTATTACTCTAGGATCTGTTATTACTCTAGTCTCTGTTATTACTCTAGGCTTTGTTATGATAAGTCTTTATGATTAGTCTTTATGATTAGTCTTTGTTATGACATTAGGTGTTGTTATGACATTAGGCTTTTTTATGACTGTTTTGTTATGAAATTAATTTTTATAATGAGATTAGGTTTTGTTATGACATTAGGTTTTGTTATGACATTAGTTTTAGTAATGACATTCGTTTTAGTAATGACATTCGTTTTAGTAATGACATTAGGTTTTGTTATGACATTAGGTTTTGTTATGACATTAGGTTTTGTTATGACATTAGGTTTTGTTATGACATTAGGTTTTGTTATGACGTTAGGTTTTGTTATTACTCTAGGCTCTGTTATTACTCTAGGCTCTGTTATTACTCTAGGCTTTGTACTTACTAGGCTTTGTACTTACTAGGCTTTGTACTTACTAGGCTTTGTAATGACATTAGGTTTATTTGTGAGATTAGGTTTATTTGTGACATTAGATTTTGTTATGACTAGATTTTCTTATGACTAGATTTTCTTATGACTAGATTTTCTTATGACTAGATTTTGTTATGAAATTAGATTTTGTTATGACATTAGGTTTTGTTATGACAATAGTTTTTGTTATGACATTAGTTTTTGTTATGCCTTTTTTTTGTTAGGATATTCGGTTTTGTTAGGATATTCGGTTTTGTTAGGATATTCGGTTTTGTTATGATTATTCTTTGTTATGATATTAGGTGTTGTTATGACATTAGGCTTTGTTATGACTAGGTTTTGTTAGGATATTCGGTTTTGTTAGGATATTCGGTTTTGTTATTACTCTAGGCTCTGTTATTACTCTAGGCTTGTTATGATAAGTCTTTGTTATGATAAGTCTTTGTTATGACATTAGGTGTTATGACATTGGGTGTTGTTATGACATTGGGTGTTGTTATGACATTGGGTGTTGTTATGACATTGGGTGTTGTTATGACATTGGGTGTTGTTATGACATTGGGTGTTGTTATGACATTGGGTGTTGTTATGACATTGGGTGTTGTTATGACATTGGGCGTTGTTATGACATTGGGCGTTGTTATGACATTAGGTTTTGTTATGACATTAGGCTTTGTTATGACTAGGTTTTGTTAGGATATTCGGTTTTGTTAGGATATACGGTTTTGTTATTAATCTAGGCTCTTTATTACTCAAGGCTTTGTTATGACATTAGGTTTTGTTATTACTCTATGCTCTGTTATTACTCTAGGCTCTTATTACTCTAGGATCTGTTATTACTCTAGTCTCTGTTATTACTCTAGTCTCTGTTATTACTCTAGGCTTTGTTATGATAAGTCTTTATGATTAGTCTTTATGATTAGTCTTTGTTATGACATTAGGTGTTGTTATGACATTAGGCTTTTTTATGACTGTTTTGTTATGAAATTAATTTTTATAATGAGATTAGGTTTTGTTATGACATTAGGTTTTGTTATGACATTAGTTTTAGTAATGACATTCGTTTTAGTAATGACATTCGTTTTAGTAATGACATTAGGTTTTGTTATGACATTAGGTTTTGTTATGACATTAGGTTTTGTTATGACATTAGGTTTTGTTATGACATTAGGTTTTGTTATGACATTAGGTTTTGTTATGACATTAGGTTTTGTTATGACATTAGGCTTTGTTATGACGTTAGGCTTTGTTATGACGTTAGGTTTTGTTATTACTCTAGGCTCTGTTATTACTAGGCTTTGTACTTACTAGGCTTTGTACTTACTAGGCTTTGTACTTACTAGGCTTTGTACTTACTAGGCTTTGTAATGACATTAGGTTTATTTGTGACATTAGATTTTGTTATGACTAGATTTTCTTATGACTAGATTTTCTTATGACTAGATTTTGTTATGAAATTAGATTTTGTTATGACTAGATTTTGTTATGAAATTAGATTTTGTTATGACATTAGGTTTTGTTATGACAATAGTTTTTGTTATGACAATAGTTTTTGTTATGACATTAGTTTTTGTTATGACATTAGGTGTTGTTATGACTAGATTTTGTTAGGATATTCGGTTTTGTTAGGATATTCGGTTTTGTTAGGATATTCGGTTTTGTTAGGATATTCAGTTTTGTTAGGATATTCGGTTTTGTTATTACTCTAGGCTTTGTTATGAAAAGTCTTTGTTATGAGTATTCTTTGTTATGACATTGGGTGTTATGACATTGGGTGTTATGACATTGGGTGTTATGACATTGGGTGTTGTTATGACATTGGGTGTTGTTATGACATTGGGTGTTGTTATGACATTGGATGTTGTTATGACATTGGATGTTGTTATGACATTAGGTGTTGTTATGACATTAGGCTTTGTTAGGATATTGGGTTTTGTTAGGATATTCAGTTTTGTTATGACATTAGGTTTTGTTATGACATTAGGTTTTGTTATGACATTAGGTTTTGTTATGACGTTAGGCTTTGTTATGACGTTAGGTTTTGTTATTACTCTAGGCTCTGTTATTACTCTAGGCTCTGTTATTACTAGGCTTTGTACTTACTAGGCTTTGTACTTACTAGGCTTTGTAATGACATAAGGTTTATTTGTGAGATTAGGTTTATTTGTGACATTAGATTTTGTTATGACTAGATTTTCTTATGACTAGATTTTCTTATGACTAGATTTTGTTATGAAATTAGATTTTGTTATGACGTTAGGTTTTGTTATGACAATAGTTTTTGTTATGACATTAGGTGTTGTTATGACTAGGTTTTGTTAGGATATTCGGTTTTGTTAGGATATTCGGTTTTGTTAGGATATTCGGTTTTGTTAGGATATTCGGTTTTGTTAGGATATTCGGTTTTGTTATGATTATTCTTTGTTATGATATTAGGTGTTGTTATGACATTAGGCTTTGTTATGACTAGGTTTTGTTAGGATATTCGGTTTTGTTAGGATATTCGGTTTTGTTATTACTCTAGGCTCTGTTATTACTCTAGGCTTGTTATGATAAGTCTTTGTTATGACATTGGGTGTTGTTATGACATTGGGTGTTGTTATGACATTGGGTGTTGTTATGACATTGGGTGTTGTTATGACATTGGGTGTTGTTATGACATTGGGTGTTGTTATGACATTGGGTGTTGTTATGACATTGGTTGTTGTTATGACATTGGGTGTTGTTATGACATTGGGTGTTGTTATGACATTGGGTGTTGTTATGACATTGGGCGTTGTTATGACATTGGGCGTTGTTATGACATTGGGCGTTGTTATGACATTGGGCGTTGTTATGACATTAGGCTTTGTTATGACATTAGGCTTTGTTATAACATTAGGCTTTGTTATGACTAGGTTTTGTTAGGATATTCGGTTTTGTTAGGATATTCGGTTTTGTTATTAATCTAGGCTCTTTATTACTCTAGGCTTTGTTATGACATTAGGTTTTGTTATTACTCTAGGCTCTTATTACTCTAGGATCTGTTATTACTCTAGGCTTTGTTATGATAAGTCTTTATGATTAGTCTTTGTTATGACATTAGGTGTTGTTATGACATTAGGCTTTTTTATGACTGTTTTGTTATGAAATTAATTTTTATAATGAGATTAGGTTTTGTTATGACATTAGGTTTTGTTATGACATTAGTTTTAGTAATGACCTTAGTTTTAGTAATGACATTAGTTTTAGTAATGACATTAGTTTTAGTAATGACATTAGTTTTAGTAATGACATTAGTTTTAGTAATGACATTAGTTTTAGTAATGACATTAGTTTTAGTAATGACATTAGGTTTTGTTATGACATTAGGTTTTGTTATGACATTAGGTTTTGTTATGACATTAGGTTTTGTTATGACATTAGGTTTTGTTATGACATTAGGCTTTGTAGTGACATTAGGCTTTGTTATTACTCTAGGCTCTATTATCACTAGGCTTTATTACTCTAGGCTCTGGTATTACTCTAGGCTCTGGTATTACTCTAGGCTTTGTTATTACTCTCGGCTCTGGTATTACTCTCGGCTCTGGTATTACTCTAGGCTCTGGTATTACTCTAGGCTCTGGTATTACTCTAGGCTCTGTCATCACTAGTCTTTGTCATCACTAGTCTTTGTCATCACTAGTCTTTGTCATCACTAGTCTTTGTCATCACTCTAAGCTGTGTAATGACACTAGGTTTTGTTATGACACTAGGTTTTGTTATGACACTAGGTTTTGTTATGACACTAGGTTTTGTTATGACATTAGGTTTTGTTATGACATTAGGTTTTGTTATGACATTAGGTTTTGTTATGACATTAGGTTTTGTTATGACATTAAGGTTTGTTATCACTCTCTGCTTTGTTATTACATCAGGTGTTGTTATTAGGTGTTGTTATGTCTAGTCTTTGTTATGGCATTATGCTTTGTTATTACTTTAGGCTTTGTTATTACTTTAGGCTTTGTTATTACTTTAGGCTTTGTTATTACTTTAGGCTGTGTTAAGAAATTAGGCTTTATCATTCTAGGCCTGTTTATGACATCAGGTGTTGTTATGACATCAGGTGTTGTTATGACATCAGGTGTTGTTATGACATCAGGTGTTGTTATGACATCAGGTGTTGTTATGACATCAGGTGTTGTTAAGACATCAGGTGTTGTTAAGACATCAGGTGTTGTTAAGACATCAGGTGTTGTTAAGACATCAGGTGTTGTTAAGACATCAGGTGTTGTTAAGACATCAGGTGTTGTTAAGACATCAGGTGTTGTTAAGACATCAGGTGCTGCCAAGTGTTTGCCATGAATGGTCTTTTGCAGTCTCCTTCTTTTCTTATGTTCTTCTGTTAGGTTTTGTTCTGACATTAGGTTTTGTTCTGACATTAGGTTTTGTTCTGACATTAGGTTTTGTTCTGACATTATGTTTTGTTCTGACATTAGGTTTTGTTCTGACATTAGGTTTTGTTCTGACATTAGGTTTTGTTCTGACATTAGGTTTTGTTCTGACATTAGGTTTTGTTCTGACATTAGGTTTTGTTCTGACATTAGGTTTTGTTCTGACATTAGGTTTTGTTCTGACATTAGGTTTTGTTCTGACATTAGGTTTTGTTCCGACATTAGGTTTTGTTCCGACATTAGGTTTTGTTCCGACATTAGGTTTTGTTCCGACATTAGGTTTTGTTCCGACATTAGGTTTTGTTCCGACATTAGGTTTTGTTCCGACATTAGGTTTTGTTCCGACATTAGGTTTTGTTCCGACATTAGGTTTTGTTCCGACATTAGGTTTTGTTCCGACATTAGGTTTTTGTTCCGACATTAGGTTTTTGTTCCGACATTAGGTTTTTGTTCCGACATTAGGTTTTTGTTCCGACATTAGGTTTTTGTTCCGACATTAGGTTTTTGTTCCGACATTAGGTTTTTGTTCCGACATTAGGTTTTTGTTCCGACATTAGGTTTTTGTTCCGACATTAGGTTTTTGTTCCGACATTAGGTTTTTGTTCCGACATTAGGTTTTTGTTCCGACATTAGGTTTTGTTCCGACATTAGGTTTTGTTCCGACATTAGGTTTTGTTCCGACATTAGGTTTTGTTCCGACATTAGGTTTTGTTCCGACATTAGGTTTTGTTCCGACATTAGGTTTTGTTCTCACTAGGCATTGTTCGGACATCAGGCGTTGTTCTGACTAGGTTTTGTCATCACTCTAGGTTTTGTCATCACTCTAGGTTTTGTCATCACTCTAGGTTTTGTCATCACTCTAGGTTTTGTCATCACTCTAGGTTTTGTCATCACTCTAGGTTTTGTCATCACTCTAGGTTTTGTCATCACTCTAGGTTTTGTCATCACTCTAGGTTTTGTCATCACTCTAGGTTTTGTCATCACTCTAGGTTTTGTCATCACTCTAGGTTTTGTCATCACTCTAGGTTTTGTCATCACTCTAGGTTTTGTCATCACTCTAGGTTTTGTCATCACTCTAGGTTTTGTTATCACTCTAGGTTTTGTTATCACTCTAGGTTTTGTTATCACTCTAGGTTTTGTTATCACTCTAGGTTTTGTTATCACTCTAGGTTTTGTCATCACTCTAGGTTTTGTCATCACTCTAGGTTTTGTCATCACTCTAGGTTTTGTCATCACTCTAGGTTTTGTCATCACTCTAGGTTTTGTCATCACTCTAGGTTTTGTCATCACTCTAGGTTTTGTCATCACTCTAGGTTTTGTCATCACTCTAGGTTTTGTCATCACTCTAGGTTTTGTCATCACTCTAGGTTTTGTCATCACTCTAGGTTTTGTCATCACTCTAGGTTTTGTCATCACTCTAGGTTTTGTCATCACTCTAGGTTTTGTCATCACTCTAGGTTTTGTCATCACTCTAGGTTTTGTCATCACTCTAGGTTTTGTCATCACTCTAGGTTTTGTCATCACTCTAGGTTTTGTCATCACTCTAGGTTTTGTCATCACTCTAGGTTTTGTCATCACTCTAGGTTTTGTTATCACTCTAGGTTTTGTTATCACTCTAGGTTTTGTTATCACTCTAGGTTTTGTTATCACTCTAGGTTTTGTTATCACTCTAGGTTTTGTTATCACTCTAGGTTTTGTTATCACTCTAGGTTTTGTTATCACTCTAGGACTTGTTATCACTCTAGGACTTGTTTTTAGGCTTTAATTTAGGACTTGTTTTTAGGCTTTAATTTAGGACTTGTTTTTAGGCTTTAATTTAGGACTTGTTTTTAGGCTTTAATTTAGGACTTGTTTTTAGGCTTTAATTTAGGACTTGTTTTTAGGCTTTAATATCAAATTAGGCTTTGTTATCACAGCCGAAGCTGTATAGGGGTATGGTCTTGATTACTGTCTTATAATGGACTAGTTTATGCGAATATGCTAGGTTATTTAAATATGATGGGGATTGTTCATAAGTCAAGATCTATTAAACCGGTTACCAGTTAAATGGATATTATCTGGTAGGTCTATGGCTTTTATATGTATCCGAAAGCTGGAGAAAACGAACAACTTATTAACAGAATAAACGTTTGGAGAAGTCCTTTTGAACCTTGCCAGAGATGGTTTCCTATTAAATTAGTGTACCTTATTAAATTAGTGTTTATTTTTTATCAAATTAGTGTTTATATTGTTGTGGAATAGGTATAGGATATGAAATTATGATTTGTTGTGAAATTAGAACTTGTCGTTGTGAAAGTATGACTTGTCGTTGTGAAAGCAGGACTTGTCGTTGTGAAAGCAGGACTTGTCGTTGTGCAAGCAAGACTTGTCGTTGTGAAAGCAGGGGTTGTTAATGTGGAAAAAGGGCCGAGTTTGTTAATAAGCAGAAATAGAGTCACAAGGACGCATAACGAATAATAGTACCTCAAAGGTCATTGCTGACGATGCCGTGGATGTACTTTTGGGGGGAAAGCTTTGAGCGTATTAGTGCAAAAAAGAGTGCCTGTCCTTGCATAAATCTGTTTTTTTTCTGCAAAAGTGGCATGCTAGTTGCAATAATAGAACTTGTCATTGTGGAATTAGGGCTTTTACCGCGAAAATAGGACTTGGCATTGCGGAAATAGGACTTGTCATTGCGGAAATAGGACGTCATTTTGGAAATAGTACTTGTTATGCGGAAATTCACTATGAAATTAGGTGAAACATCTCTAGTGTGGTTGTAGTCATACCCACATATTTTGAGTTGTTTGAACGTTACAGTGTTATTTCGTGCAGGTAAACCCGTAAACTATGTTCGTAGGCTTCAGGATCGTGGGGTTTGTGCAGATGTTGTTTTACATAAAGAGTAACTTTTGGCGTTTTAAATAATCTGAATCTTGTCCGTTAGCTTGTCACTATAAAATTAGGGGTGTTACTATAAAATTAGGGATTGACACTATAAATATAGGGCGTCACTATAAAATTTGGGCTTTTCACT
The DNA here is from genome assembly GCA_963969495.1 of Ceratothoa steindachneri. Taxonomy (NCBI): domain Eukaryota; kingdom Metazoa; phylum Arthropoda; class Malacostraca; order Isopoda; family Cymothoidae; genus Ceratothoa; species Ceratothoa steindachneri. The sequence goes on along the minus strand of CAXAKS010000006.1, from coordinate 1,059 downwards.
ATAAAAATAAGGTCTTGTCACTGTCAAATTAGGTGCTTGTAACTGCGAAATGAGGGTTTGTAACTCAAATTAGGGTTTGCCACTGTCAAATTAGGGTTTGCCACTGTCAAATTAGGGTTTGCCACTGTCAAATTAGGGATTGCCACTGTCAAATTAGGGATTGTCACTGTCAGATTAGGAAATGTCACTGCGAAATTAGGGATTGTCACTATAGAATAAGTGAAAGTATAGCATAGCTTACAAACGTGGTCTATATACTATGAAATTAGGGCTTGTCACTGAAATTATGCTACTCTGAAATTAGGGCTTGTCACTATGAACTAAGGGCTTGTCGCTGTGAAATTAGGACTTGTCACTATGAACTTAGGACTTGTCACTATGAACTTAGGACTTGTCACTATGAAGTTAGGTCTTGCCAATATGAAGTTAGGTCTTGCCACTATGAAGTTAGGTCTTGCCACTATGAAGTTAGGTCTTGCCACTATGAAGTTAGGTATTGCCACTATGAAGTTAGGTCTTGCCACTATGAAGTTAGGTATTGCCACTATGAACTTAGGTATTGCCACTATGAACTCAGGTCTTACCACTATGAACTTAGGGTTTGTCACTATGAACTTAGGGTTTGTCACTATGAACTTAGGGTTTGTCACTATGAACTTAGGGCTTGTCACTATGAACTTAGGGCTTGTCACTATGAACTTAGGGCTTGTCACTATGAACTTAGGGCTTGTCACTATGAACTTGAGGCTTGTCACTATGAACTTGAGGCTTGTCACTATGAACTTAAGGCTTGTCACTATGAACTTAAGGCCTGCCACCATGAAATAAGGGTTTGTCACTATAAATTTATGAAGTTCGGGCTTGTCAATATGAAATTAGGACTTGTCGCTCTGAAATAGGGCTTGTCGCTCTGAAATAGGGCTTGTCGCTCTGAAATTAGGGCTTGTCCTCTGAAATTATGGCTTGACACTCTTAAATAAGGCCTTGTCGCTCTGAAATAAGGCGTGGCACTATGAAATAAGGGTCTGTCAGAGATAGTTAGTCAGAAGGACTATTTAC